>LOEQ01011263.1:6986-21816 GCA_001685075.1 Bramus lutescens
TGTGTGTGTGTGTGTGTGTGTGTGTGTGTGTGTGTGTGTGTGTGGCAGGGCCTTTCTTGGCAATCTACCACTTTCAACACTCCTAATTATCAAGGAAAACCTATTTCTTGTCCTCAGGCCTCATATGAGTTGGCCAGGCATGAGGTGTCCCAGTTAAGGTACAAAGATGAACCTTTTCACATTTCCTGGGAAACGGTACTCACACAACTCTGTGGGGGGACCAGCTCTTGGCTTTATGTCACCAGAGACACAATGGAGAACGACTTCTTTGCAAACTGAAGTCTTTATTATTTTCCTGTTTTCTTCCTGAATAAAAAGAAACATGTGTTTCATATGCATGCAAAGGGCCAAAAATTTTATCTCTACCAGTACAATTTTCCTACAGGCAAATTATAACTCTTATATTAGTATATCTAGTCCTAGAAGTTAAAAATTTAAGCTAAATAAGAGCAAAAGTTTTTTAACTTAAAAAGGTTGAAGTTAAAAAAGACAAAATTAAAATTTTTTGAATGTAGAGATAGTGACATTTATTTAAGATCTCCTGTTAGGGTTTGATTCAAAAAATGTATCTTAGGACAAATGGATTTTTATTTTGGACAGGGGTTAAATGTATTGTTAACTAGCTCTTATATCTTAAATTAACCCATTCTATTGGAGATTATAGTCCCTTATTACCTGCTGACCCTTTTGTAAGCCATCTTTTATCATCTCACCGTGGAGTAGTTAACAATGCCCTTGTAGTTTATAAAGTACTTAATATACCTCATTTGAGCCTAAAGTGATAGTTTCAGAAATAGAAACATCATTTTCCAAATGAAATACGGCAACTAAAGTGTAAAATACTAAAACATTAGACATTAGACTGTGAGTCCAGATGCAATTTTCTAGAGTTGTGGCCCTATGATAACATATCTGCTTAAAGGAAAAGAAAATGATGCAAATGGGGAATTATAAAAAAGAATGACTTAAAACAGGAGGTTAGTCTCCCATGAGGTGTAATCTAGGCCAGGCACTCTTATATTTCTTCTTTCAGTCTAAAGGGACCAAAACAGAATCAGCACAGAAAAACCCAAGAAATAAATGTCAGAGAAAACAAGTCTATGGAAGCTAAGTGTGTCAAGTGTGGGGTTGGGTGGACATGGCATCATAAGAAAAGCAGCTGGGAGTAAAGAAGAACACTGAGTGTCTATTTGCTAATATTTGCAGGGTGTCTTGGTACCTTTGTGATGACTGAGTTAATGGGTTGTTTTAACTGACCAAAACCAAAGCAGCTAATGTCCTCCAGCGCTGGTGAGAGAAGGAGCCTGAAGCCTTTCCAGGCTGGACTCCCACTGGCTTTCTGCCTCTGCTGCCACACGATCGATGGAAGTTCTACCAAGCCACGCAGGTCTGGGGGCAGTCACTAAGGCAGGGTGTCAAGGATGACTCATGTTATTTTGTTGTTTTCAATAATACAGAATGTCAAAAAGAGTTGAATTCCACTTGACATCATGATGAAAACTGGTTCTCTAAGACTGGACATTTCAGAATGCTGGGAACTTGTGATCTGGGGAGGGGAAAGAAAAGTCACTTCCCAAACGCAAACCCTATGGAGTGGCAGATCCTGCTGCCGACTCACAGCCCATAGAGAGTAGCCAACTACAGGCCCTGGCTGCCGGGATCAAAGAGCTTTTGGATCCAAATGGTGACTGGTGGAATTGAGTGAAAACCTATTGTTAGACACATGTTCAGTAGTAAAACCACAATCCCCCCCCAAACTGTGGACTGATTATATTAAAGGACATGTGTGTGTGTGTGTGTGTGTGTGTGTGTGTGTGTGTGTGAATGTACTGGCTTGGAGAGATTCCCTGTCTTATTCAAGGCCAGGCAGCTGCAGTGGGAACATCAGACATGAACTAGGAGCCTGAGTTCAAAGCCTGTGCTGAAACAAGTAAGAACAGATAAAAATACACAAAGATTCCACACCCCACTGGAGTCAGGGGACCACAGTCAAACTTCTTTCTATGTCATCCCCTCTAAGACTTGGGGACCACTGTGAAAGGAGGGCCAATAAGAATAAACATCAGAGGAAGGGATAGAGGTCTGAGTATTGTTCTCTTCCTAGATAAAGCCTTCTACCTAGCAGGGAAACTCTGGAAGACACAGGATGTTAGAAAGGAGGTAGGATGGTCTAAAGAGTGGTAGAACATTCCCTCCCCTGAAGGGAATCTCCTTCCATCTAAAAGGAAACAACTGAGAGGCTTCAGAGAAGTCTCTGAAACCAACTAAATGCTTTACGTCCCTCCGTCCTCAAGCTGTAAGGACCACTGAGAGATACTCTGAGACAGGCTGAGCCCTGTAGAGAAGGCTCAGACAGGCTGGGTTTCCTGGAGAAGGCGCAGACTGACTGAGCTTCTTGGGAAGAACACTATGCAGCCCGTGGAGCTGCCTGCAGGCTGAGCAGTGTGCTACAGGTTCCCAGCTTTGAGACCGGCATTTGCTCCATCGACCCTCTTAGCTCTCCATCTTAGCAGATTTGGGAACCTAGCCTTCATAGTAATGTGGGCCTACTTCTTATTTAAAAAAATCTCTTTCTCTTATATTTTTGGTTGAGAGCCTTGCCTTTAATGGCTGAGCCATCTTGAAAACCCCAAAAAAAATCTCTTTGTCTATAAAAATATTCAGATATATGTATATTTCAATTTAATTTTTTGTGTGTTGTGTGGTGTGTCTGTGCATGCATGTATGCACTGCACAGTACAAACTCCTGTGGGGGGCATGCATGCATGTGTGTGTTCACGCATGTGGAAGCCCCAGGTTGATGTTTGCTGTCTTTCCTCCATTGTTCCCTACCTTTATTCTTTGAGAAGGGTCTTGCACTGAGCTTGAAGCTCATTCATGTGGCTAGGCTGACTGGTCAGTGAGCTTCAGGTATTCTGTCTTCTCCCTCACCCCCAAGACTGGCATGGATTATGGATTACAGTCACACACCACCATGCCAGACTTTTTTTTTTTAATGTTCCAACATTAGTAACTTTATAATGGTATCAGTTACAACCTAAGTTAACTCTTTTTTGATTTATTTTATTATTATTATTATTAAAAATTTCCATCTCCTCCCCTCCTCCCNCCCCTTCCCCCTCCCCCTCCATTTCCAGTCCAAAGAGCAGTCAGGGTTCCCTGCCATGCCAGACTTTTTATGTGTGTTCTGTGGATCCAAATTCAGGTCCTCATGCTTGTGTGGCAGGGATGTAACTGACTGAGCCATCTTCCCACCCCACTGTATTTTGATGTGCTTGGAACAATTTGATCATGTGGTAGCTCATGTTAATATAATCCTGTTTTGAAATATATGTAAGTAAAATTAAACAAACTGATTTTTTTCTTTCAACTTCCTATTCAGTTTCTAATGGTTTCCGATTGGAGTTAAAGAATCTTTTAACACAGGGTCAGTTTATAACCGATCCAACTTCAGGGTGTTGAAATACCACTCCATCTTTGGGACAGACTGAAAAAGGAAAGCATGACTTGGATTGGGGGAGTTCAATTTCCATTAGTGAAGTTATTTTTACTTCTAGCTTCCTTTTACAGCAAAGTTATAGACTATCGCTCCAACCCTGCAATGTGGAAATGGTAACAAATCTTTGCCTTTCAACTTTCAGTTTAAATGTGTATTTTATGTACAGGAGGGGAGTCACTGCAGCAAGACTTCCTGGTGATAGTTATCTAGACACACTGAAAAATGGGCAGTTTTTCTTCTACATTTGTGGCAAATGGGCTTTTTTTCCTTGGTAACTAATGGAGTGTATCTCTTGACAGTACATGACTCTGTGGATTAATCCTATCAGCATGAAGATTAGTGTAAAGCATACTCAATACACAGGACATTTAGTTGTCAGCAGACTTTAACATGGGCATCATTCATTTATACATAATTCCATGCAGGTATTGTTCATATGTTACAATTAAATATGTGTATATGTTTAATTTGATATTTACACATGCATTATATATTCTCTTTATTTAAGAGAAAGTGCAGAAAAAATGCCTACCCTGATATGGATATCCAAGGCTTAAAGGTTTTATTCATGTCCTTATGGAGGATGAAGAATTGTTAGAAATAAGAATTAATTACAGGATTCTTCCCATCCTGTTATGTCATTCTTGAGATAAGCTTCTGCCGGAGCATTGTTCTGTCTGCCGATCCCCTCCATCAGCAACCTGGATCTGAGGTGTCTGCCTATCTTGGTGTGTGTGTCTAATTATAGGTACTATGCACTGTGCACAATAGGCTCCCCTTGCATTTCAAATGCTGGGTGATAATGGGAAACACCCTTCCCATTTCCATTTCTTCTTTTTCTTACCACCTGAAGCTGCTGACACCTAAGTCCCTGGGTTGTTAGGAGGCTTGAATGGTTCTGTGAGAGTGCTTTATGGAAGTCCAGCAGGCTCTAATAGAGACAGAGATGTCAGAACTAATTTTCTAAAGAGCAAAACACTTTCAGCTTTTTGGGACCAGTTACATCATTTTGTATATTATTTTCTCTTGAAACAGTCAGTTTCTAGTTATCAAAAATATTAAAAATAAATTTTTTTGTTATGGCTGGGCAGAAGTTTTGTGGAGAGTTAATTGTCCTCACTGTTTGGGGTAGGATGCTGTATTGGCAAGTAGTGAAACACTCTAACTTGGAAGGATCAAATTCAAAAACAGAAAAACCTGAGACCTGGGTAGGCTTGTCCTTTAATAAGTATCTTTGGCTCTAGAGAGGTGGATAGAGGATTTTGGTAATACTCACTTGTGACGTCTGCCTGCTGAGGTGATTGATTTCTAGTCACATGACATGGATGCACACTCACTCACACCACCAATGTCTGATGCTTCCCTACCTTAAATGAAATAGTACTTTCAACAAACAACTTCAAGACTCTGTAGCCCATCAGACCCCCTTTCTACCTCACTACTTTACTTACCCTGTTTGGGAAAGGTTAGGATTTTTTTTTAATCCTCAAGAGAATAATAACCTTGATTCAAGTCACAAGCAGTGAGCTGAATTTTATACGGTTTAAAAAATTATTCCATGATTCCATGTAAAGTTGTTGTTGTTGTTTTATTTATTTGTTTTGTTTTGAATGACCAGTACATGGCCTGGGTGCATGATCCTCAAAGGCCCTTACGTAGAAGACTTTGTCCCCAGGGTGGCTGCACTGAGTAGTGGGATCTTTAGGAGACCGTCTAAAGTGGGTACTTAAGTCCTTATGGGGGTTGTGTGACCTGAGACACGCCCTCACTCTCTGTTTCCTGCCAAGGAGATGAGCAGGTGTTATGTGCTTTCCCGCTCAGATGCTCTCTAATATTCCCACCAGAGTCTCCAAACCTAGGTTCTGCTGGGTTGTCAAGTAGAATTTCCATAATCATGGAAATAACCATGTTCTTCGTTAGTGTAGTGTGAACCTGACCCATAAAGGGAGTAGGCAAGATTAGTTCCTAGTTAGGAAAATCATTTAAAGTAAAATTATTGGTCTTTGCTCATACTTAGTGAAGGATTAAGTGTATGCTATCCACAATGAAAAGAGGAGAGCAGTGGAGTTATAAGCCTTCAAATCATGGCTCCACCAATTCTTTGCAATATCTCTCAATGTATAATACACTGTGTATGTGTGTGGTGTATGTGTATATGTGTATATATAATAACAAATAACAGTTTTGTTAGGTCTGGCACTGCCTGAATAACACAGGTGCCATGCAGCTTCAGTTCACGAATAGTTACGAAGCACCCAGATCAATAGCACACTTATCAGCTCTTTGTTATCACCGTGTCCATCCATCCCATGTTAGAGAGAACTGTTTTGAAATTTCCCACATGCACAGGGACAGAAAACACTAGGGTTATTTGAACAAGCCTCAAGGAATCTTATTATATATTTATCAAAAATTATACATAATATATGCATATTTACATAAATCCTCTTTAAAATTAAGTTTTATTGATTGTTTGGGAATCTCACGTCATGTGCCACAACTGTACTCACCTCTCCATCTTCCCATATCGTTGTCCTGCTACTCCCACTTCTCCCCCAAACTAACTAACTAACTATCTAACTATGTAACTAACTAACTAACTAACTAACTAACTAACTAACTAACTAACTAGTCTATTTGTATTTTGTGTTGTTCACAGATTCACTGGAGCATGGACAAATTCCTAGTGGCCAGTCCCACAAGGGAGGATGAATCTTTCTCCACCTGCATAGGCACAAGAAGCCAAGCAGTGGCTGAAGTGGGGTGGAGCTAGCTCTCTCCCTCCAATACCACCACCTCTACCACAGTGGGGGCAGGACCAACTCTCTCCTGTGAAGGGAGGGGTCAGCTCTTCCATGCCTGTCACCATTAGTGCTTTCCCTTCATTGGTCTGTGATGGACAACATCAGCTCTCCTGTACCCAGCTGGCACCACCTTATGACTGCCACCAAGGGGTGGAAAAAGGTGGAGCCAGCCCTCCTGCACCCACAAACATTAATATGACTTCTGGCCACAGACCCAGCCATGCGCATCTGTATGGGCTTTTGTGGTAATACAGTCTGAGGACACCAACATGTTCCTTGGCTGTATCAGGACCACTTACCCACTTGTGACTCTCATGGGCTTCATGAACCAAACCATGTGCCTCAACATGATCTCAGAAGGTTGCACATACCACTCAGATCAGCATGGCTCCCAGAGGCAGGAAAGCCTGAGGACATCACCGAGATATCAGACAGCAGTGCAAACTGCATATGTCCACATAGATCTCAGGCTTCATTGCAGTCTGGGGCAGCAACATAGACCATTACAGTCTGAGATAGCCACCTGGACCACTGACACCAATATGGTCTCTGGTGGTATCTCAGACCACAGTGGTTATTTTAAGTGGTCCAATCCAGAAAGTGAATTTTTCCTCATCTCAAGCCTTCATTATTGCTCAGAGACAGGGTGAGCCCCCATCAGACAGCAGGACATTTGTCTCCCTAGCACATATAGTGCCCCATTTTTCTATCTTTCCCAACTCTCCATTACATATTTGTTCATTGTAGTGGTGACCACTTGCCCAGGCCAGTGGGGCCTGGTTGGTTGGTGCTCAGGTGTCTTCAGCAGTCCCAGGCATTTATATAAACCTTAAAAGAAGCTGTGTCACTTGGATTTGGTCAGGCACTGCTTCCCACAAGAATCATAGCCTGTAAAAACCCCATTAACATGTATGTATAAGAACCTCCTTTCAAATGGTTGATCAAGGTAGTCCATGTGACTCCCCAATAATATAGATTATTGCTGTTTGCTGATGCCTATGGTTGCCTCTCAGAGACTGAAGGTAAGTCCCTATGCTGCAGACAGTGCACACTTAGGATACAGAAATCAGATTATTCTAGATGGATCTAAACTGAAAGCCTTGGTTCTGTGGTACAGTTTTCAGACCAAAAATACTATACAAGCTTCCAAAGGAGGGAAGAAATTAATAGTCTTGCACAGCTGCAACAGAATGGCCATATATTGATAAAGATGCAATGGTAGCACCCACATGCTATAGAATAATACTCTTGTACCATATAAAGATTTGTCACTCATATAGGTTTAATGAAACACTAATTGGCCAGTGACCAAGCAGGGAGTATAGGCAGGATGACCAGACTAGGAGAATTCTGGGAAGAGGAAATGCTCAGTCTACAGTTGCCACCCAGATGCAGAAGAAGAAAGATGAGAATGCTTCACTGAGAAAAGGTACTAAGCCAGGTGTGTTTTTTTGGGTCTAAATGGCTATGGGACCAGGCAGGAGAGAAACTTCCATCTACAAATGGCACCCAATGTGGAGCTTGAACACATGACCCTGAGACTAAGAATCTCATGCCCTACCAACTGAGCTAGCTAGGAAAGGCTCAGTGTGCAGCTGCCACCCAGATGTAGAGGAAGCAAGGTGAAAACGCTACACTGAGAAAAGGTAACAATCCACGTGGCTAAACATAGATAAGAGTTATGAGTTAATTTAAGTTGTAAGAGCTAGTTATTAGTAAGCCTGAGCTAATAGGCAAAACAGATTATAATTAATACAAGCCTCTGTGTGTTTCTTTGGTACTGAATGGCCATGGGAGAGGGTGGGACAGAAACTTCCATCTACAAATGGCACCAAATGTTTGGCAAGAATTTCTACATAAAGCCTGAGAAAATTTTATATAAAAAAAGGATTCTAGACAGACAAAACAGATTCAAGCATGGCTTCTTGGTAGCAGCATTGTCTTGGATAGGCTCTATTTGCTGGCAACAAGTAGAAGCACGTCTCCTTTAGGAAAGATTTCCTGACTCAGCATTAGCAGCAAAAACCTCACAACAGTTTTAAGAGGCTCTGCCACCAAATACTTACATGATGTCTATGTGCAGCCAGCATCATGATGCTTAGTGGTGGCATGGACCTGGAAACTCCACAGAGTTGTGGTAAAAACAAACAAACAAACAAACAAACAAAACCAAAAAAAACCATAGACCCTACCAGTACTACCACCATGAAGCTAGACAGTCAGAAAACCAAGGAGTGGGGCAGATCCAACCACCAAAGTTGAGGCTTTAATCCTAGCTATATCAATTAGCAGACTAAAGACTCATGTGGTCAGAAAAAGATAAGAGATATACAGTAAAGGCTGATTCAGAGGAAAGAAAAAAGAAAAAAAAAACCTCTAAATGTTTTATAGTGTGTTAGAAAATGTACCTAGGCTTGGAAGAGAAAAGAAAAAGGATAGAGTAGTGGGGTGTAGTGACACATGCCTTTAATCCAGGCACTTAGAAGGATCACATACCTGTCTGTAATCCCAGGATTTGGGAGACAGAGGCAAATGGATATCTGTGAGTTCTAGGCCAGCCTTGTCTACAAAGTGAGTTCCAGAAAAACCAAAGATACACAAAGAAACCCTGTAGCCCCCCCCAAAAAAAACAAAAAATAAAAATAAAAGAAATAGAGTTAAAAAAAAGCATGTAAAGATGGAAAATACACAGTGAGTCTGGATACTGTATGTTATTGTGTTGTCTTTGAATTTTTAGAAAGCTGAGGAAGGAGCAACAGCTGCTAAAAGACATTTGATTATACGTGCTGCTGGATTAATCCAACATAAATATTTTGAAAATGCTGTGACTTCAAAATTTAAGTCAAAAGATATGTTACTTTGGAGAAGTTTTGCTTTTGTTTCCATAGGAAATGAGAGGATGTGGCTTTATTCTTGTTTAAGAAAAATAAGATTTGATCAAGGAAGACCCCTTGAAAAATCTCCAACGGGAACAGATGGCCCAGATGATTTAACAGTTCAGAGCATTTCTGTTGCAGTTTCCTCTGAGTTCTACATTCAGAACAGCCTCAAGACTGCTGGCTGAAGATGATCCAGGCTCACAGAATACTCCAGTCAGGACTTGACCATATTCCTAAATTTTTTTAGGTCCCCATAAGATCAGCATCCCCAAGCAGCAAGAAGTAGCCTAGAAAACTATGCCCACATTCCTAAAATAAATGGATTATGGATGTTTGCCTTTGTTTAGAGTGTTGGTTACAAGTTATTATGGATGATGGTCAGGAAAAAAAGCAAACAAAGGAGGTTAGATTTAGAGTTCTTGTTTTGGAAAGAAAAAAGTGGAAGTGCTTAGGATAATGCTCTTGTACCCTGTAAAGATTTGTCGCTCGTATTGGTTTAATAAAATGCTGATTGGCCAGTGGGCCAGGCCGGAAGTATAGGTGGGGTGATCAGACTAGGAGAATTCTAGGAAGAGGGAAGGTTCAGTCCACAGTCACCACCCAGATGGAGAGGAAGCAAGATTTGAATACTGCACTGAGAAAAGGTACCAGGCCACATGGCTAAACATAGGTAAGAATTATGGGTTAGTTTAAGTTGTGAGAGCTAGTTAATAATAAGCCTGAGGTAATGGCCCAATCATTTATAATTATTATAAGCCTCTGTGTATTTCTTTGGGACTGGATGGCTGCAGGACCAGGTAGGTCAGAAACTTCCATCTACATTTTGGTGGTAAACAAAAGCTGTCTAGTTGGACCTAAGGCCCACTCAACAAGAGGAAAATCATACTTGGTACTAGAAATATAGTCAACCTCCTGAGGCTAGTGAAGCCATGGATCTTAAAAGAAAATTTACTTCTGTCACTTTGCTAGGCCAGCTTAATTCCTAACTATAGTCTAAATGTTACCCTTATACCTACAGATAAGTGTACCTACCACACCTCATTAAAGAAGTTTCTCTTTACAGCAGATAGAGATATCACACACACACAGACACACACAGACACACACACATATGCATACATAAAACCACAGCTGAACACAATGAAGAGATCAATGGATAAGGGGGGGGTCAAATCCCAATGACTGCATCTATGTCACTGTTCCTGTATCTGTGGCTCAGGTAATCACAGAAGAGGACTGGGGAAAACTATAAGAGCCAGAATACCAGGAAGTCTGATGGTTTCTCATAGTCTCTCATAGACATGTAAGCTCAAAAAAGGTTGAAAGAATGGAAATATCAGTAAACATGTTAACTATGAAGGAGGTTAATCTTACAGGGCCCTTAGTCAAAGAACTACAGCTTCTGAGAGAAGGAGAATTGACCATTTCAAGGGATGAGCCCCTAATTGGTTATCCAATACAAAGTACTCAGTCCTGAATTACTATATACACAAACAACAAAAATGGACTCTGTAGGTGAGTTTAAATATTTGTGTATACATATACATATATACATACATACACATATATGTAACAATAATAATCAAAAGAAGGCTGTCAATTTGCAAAAGAGCTTGGAGGGGCATAGAAAGAGTCAGAAGGATCTTGGAGGGGCATAAAAAGAGGAAAGGGATGGGGGAAGTGATGTGATTATATTTTAGCTAAGATATATACACTATAAAAATAAAGCAATAGTAGGTGTGGTCTTACATTATCATTAGAGAGACAGCACACTTCTTGCCGGGAGTTCCCAGACCACATATGATAGTTGGTCATTCTAATAATCACAGCACAAATATCTGTATCCAAGAAACAATGAAGTGTTATAAAATCTGAGCTGTTAAACATGTAAAATCTCTGGGTTCAAAACTTAACAAATAGGCTCAATGGAAGAACAGGTTGTCCCCACTACCAGCTTTCAGGTGGGGAATGTGGTCACTGAACTGGACAGGTGGGACGGACACCCACACTTTCTGAGGTCAGTGGGAGAGCAAGTTCATATTGGTTCATGCTGTCAGTATAGGCATTGTCTCGAAGCAGCATACCAAGTGTGAAGCTTCTAGTGTTGCCTTGATTGAGGTAAAGCCTTGATCCCTCTTTGGGTCCTGGGTTTGATTGATAATTTTGTCCAGTGATAATGTTGCAGTTTCATAATCCTACAAAGTAAATATTTCTCTGTGCATCGTTTGAAAAGCATTTAATTATTTTATGTATAAAAATGATGGCTCATAGTAAAAATGAGTGGTTATAGAGTTTTACTCTAAATTCATATACAAAAATTAAGATTTTAATTGGTGCTGAGATTCAAATGAAATTTTAATTGAACCACACCTCCAATGTAGCCATATTTGCAAGTGATTATTATGATGATAATAACATATCCAAATGATATGATCTTACTTACATTTGATGTCAATTCATTGTCCAGACATGAAGGTAACTCGAACAATCTTTTGGCCATTGATCAAACACAATTTGGAATATTAGGAATGTATTGCTTTGGGAGGTTAAGCACTTTGATCTTCTACAGTGCATGACAAAAGCCCAACTGAAGAACAAGTACAGGCTGAATTGTGGCACTTGAACCATTGAGCATGTTGCTTTCTGTGGCCCATCCCACCCATTTAAGACACTTGAAGTGGATTCCCAATGCACCTCCGTAAATGATGCTTGCTCTTGTCTGATTTTAGTTCTGCCTTTCCCTTTGACTGCCACACTCATCCATTCTCCATTCCTGGGGGTATTTGGTCCGAGATGCCCAAGAAATAGGCTAACTGAGCTACCCATTGGACGAATGTAAATTTTAGTGCCTAAACTTTAAGACTGCACATGCACACGGCTGCTTTTGTGTGTTGAAGGCTCCGTCTGTTGCTTTAAATTCAATACAAAGGCTGCACCTTACACACAACTGCTATCCCAATTGGCAATTGCAATTCCACAGCTACCAAGAGCGGTTCAGCTGCACAGGCTGCAGTCAGAATTCTGTTCCCTCAGGCACTGACTCTATCACCATGGCTGAAGGAAATGATATCTAAATCTCTATGCTTCTGTAGAACCCAGGATTCAAAGGCTGAGGTGAAATTCTCCTAGGTCAGAGAGACTGAATAACAACTAACTTTCTCTCCTTGCTTGCATCTCCAGAAAAAAAGGGTGTCCTTCTGCTCAGTCCCCACTAAAGATCCATCGTTACACTTCTTTCCTCCCTACCACTTCCTGTCAGCTAATTGCTGACTCAACCTCCTGACCCCAGTTGGATCTTACTGAATCTAACAAACGTAATGCATCTTTACACTATTAACAATAGCAGCAAAAACAAATATAGCACACCTTTACATAGTTAGAATAATATTCCCCAACACTGGTCCTCAGTGTGGTAACGTGAGAAGTGGTGAGGCTTTTAGGAAGTGGGACTTCCTGGGAATCTTGCCTTTGAAAAATCATGAGGTCCACTGATTCAGTTCCTATAGGACAGCTGTTCTAAATTGAGTAAGCATGACAATGCCCCTCCCTCACTCTGGCATCTTGTTTAGAGATGGAATCTCTTCCCCTACTGCTCTTGCTACCTTTCTGCGGTGAGACCTTCACCCGAGGCCAATACCCATGGCTCCACTGAACTCGGATCCCAGCATGCAGAACTGTAAGATAAGCAAGCCTCCTTTCTCTATAAAATTTGTTTGCCTTAGGTACGTTATTATAGTAATGAAAATGACACCGACATATAAGGTAGAGCAATGCAATACCAATGTGTGCATGTGTTAAGCATGTGTGATGATCAATTCAAAGTTACTCCATTCAATAGCTTATAAATCATTATTTCTGGGGCCCAGTGAGATGGTCCTTTCTACCACATTTGATGTCCTGAGTTTGATTCCAAGAATCCACATAGTGGAAAGAAAGAACCAATTCCCTCAAGGTATCCTCTGACTTTCACATGTGCATCATGACATCATTTTGTCATAATGCATTTTGCGCACGCATGAAGCACACAATAAGGAAAATACAAAACCATGCCTTTGGGATTTGTCTGTGAAGGCATTTTTAATCAATATCAGCATTTGCACCTGTAGACTAAACAAAGAACTTTGGCCTCGCTAACAAGGACAGGTATCATCCTATCATCCGGGTTGTTCACAACTCAGATAAGACAGAACCGAGGGAAGGGGTCAGTTTACATTCCTTTTCAAACTTGAGCCTTCATATTCTTCTTCCCAGAACACCAGGGTCTCAAGTCTTTGAACCTGAGACTTTGAACATGAGCACCCACTGCCCATCACAGGCTTTCCTACTTCCGCATCCTACAGAAGGCGTCCAACAGGACTTCTCGGCCTCCATGATCATGTCAGCCCTCTAGATATTTTTTGTGTTGCTGAATCTTTATAGATATTATTGCTTCTGTTTCTCTGGAGTATTTGGGTGAGCACTGCATGTTAGCAAATATTCCAACAAATAAAACAATTCTCTAGTTAACCACGTACTGAAGAAAGCCTAGATCACATTGCCTGTGGGTCATTGTTTTGATTGATAATATATATGGAAGAGCATAACCCATCATGGTGGTACCATTCCTAGACAGGTGGGCCTGAATAAGAAAGCTAGTAAATGATTCCCCTGAAAATGTTGGGTATTATTAGTTTCAAGATGTGTTACATTTGTTTATGTTGTGGAATATTTGTTTAATGATTCAAAATGTATTACATTATTTTATGGTGCTCTTGTTTATCTCTGAGAAGCTGCGTTGCTCTACCTGCCTAAAATACTGGATTCCACGAATAAGAGCTGAATGGCCAATAGCTAAGCAGGAGAGGGATATGCTGGGCTGCCAGACAGAGAATAAAAAGGAAGAGAAATCCAGACTCAAGAGAAGAAGAAGAGGATGATCAAGAAAAGGAGGAGAGGAGGATGCTAGGGGCCAGCCAACCACAGAGTAAGAAGGAAAAAAAGATAAATAAAATAAAGAAATGTAAGTATCCCAGTGGTAAGTGTAGTTAATGAGAAACAGGATAATTTAATTTAAGCTAGAAAAGCTGACTAGAAACAAGCCAAGCTAAGATTTACGTTGTACTTACATTCATAAGTAAGTACAAGTCTCCATGTATTTATTCAGGAGCTTTGTGGCAGAACCCCCAAAGAGTAAAAACAAACAAACAAACAAGAAAAACACAACTGCATGAGAACAACTCAGAAAGTAAGGCCTGCAAGCAGAATACTCCATGGTTCCTGTCTCCAGGTCCCTGCCTTGAGTTTCCATCCTCACTTTTCTCACTGATAGAGTATCACCTAAAAATGTAAGTGAATTAAGCCTTTTCCTCAACAAATTGTTTTTGGTCAGTGTTTTATTGCAGCATCAGAAGAAAACTATAATAATGGATCACTTACTTTTGGCCCTAGGAATCAATATTTATAAATACTACAACATGCTCGCTTTCTTTTGATTCTGTCGTTTATCCTTTACAGTGAGATTTAGTAAGAACCTCTGACCCATATACTCCAGAGATTTGCTCTCCTATAGAAAATAGGACATGTGTTAATATTTTGCTGACACATTTCTCCACACACATTTCTCCATCCATCCATCCATCCATCCATCCATCCATCCATCCATCCATCCA
>LOEQ01011265.1:10032-20582 GCA_001685075.1 Bramus lutescens
ATTTTGCTGGGATTTTGATGGACATTGCATTGAATCTGTAGATTGCTTTGGTAAGATTGCCCAATATTATTCTCTTAACAACTATTTAGTATTTACAGAGTTGGCTAATACTTTACTAGGCCAAATGCTCATGGTTGCAGTTTCAAACTTATAGAAACACATTAACTCTTTGTATGCTTAATTTGTAGCACAATTTATCTTTAAAAGATATTTAGGTGTTTTTGTTATCTGTCTGTCTGTATATGCACTATATGTAGATCTGGTGCTTGCAAAGTTCAGAAAATGGCAACACGTCTCTTGGAACTGGAGTTACAGCAGGTTGTAAACCACCACGTAGGTGCTGTGATTAAACCCAGATCCTCTGCAAGACCAAATGTTTTTAACTGCTAAGTTACCTCTCCTGCTCCACAGTACATTTAAAAAGTATTAATGTATCCAATTGCTATTACATTATCAGGTTTTGTATATTTTAGTTTCTAGAAAAAGTTTAAAGTTTAAAATTTCTTTTATCTTTTTGCAGTCTGAATTCCACAAAAGCAATAGTTTGTACCTCTTCAACCACATTGACATTACTACTGCATATCACATGGAAAGCAACACAACCAGGAGTGTTGCAAAACTGATTAATTCCAGAGTTGACCCCAAAAGGTAATTATGGAGTTTCTTTTTAATTTGTTCTAATGATTTAAAAATAGACTTAAACAGTAGGGATTCTTAAATTGACATTTTTACTTTTAGAATACCTATGTATACATTACATACTCTGTTTTGAAAAGTTAAGCATTTTTTTACTCTGTGTTCCATATGCTAAGTGTCTGAGCATCACACAATGTTAGGAAGAATTAAGAAGCAGAATATATTTATTGTAAGTATTCTAGCTGCTGCATTATTATTAAGGGTTAATGAATATATATTTGCATTTGTTTTTCTTGAGAGGACAGCTTTAATACCAGTAGAGTCTATTAGAAAAGTATCAGGTGAGTGAAAGAATCTGCTAATGATTAGAGCTCTCTTAACAGTTGAATAAGAAAGCTCAAGAATTATTGAGAATTCTATCCCTGGACTTATGTAGAAAGAGGCTGGAGGCCCACTTTTAAATACATTGAACAATCAGAGATCTACCCTTGTACCTTGAGACCTAGTAAATGCCCAAAGAGGTTGTCATTCATCTCCATTTGATATACCCAGAAGTTGGGTGGGTGGATTATAGGAACCTCTAGTCACTTTCCATAGTGGCTATACTAATTTAGCTACCATTAGTAGTGGACATTAGTAACAAGTTTCATTACTTAAGCTTGGTGCTTTATACATAGTAGACTCTCACATATCTGGGTGCTTACAAATATGATTTATTCTTCATGTACTTAATATCTTAGCCCTACAGTTAAATTTACAAGATATTGAAAACAGGTGAGTCAAAAGAAGAAAAAAGCCATTCTCTGGTAGAATTTATTTTGTTTCTCTTCAGGTGAAAGGAATGTTCTTTTTTTAAAAAGATTTTATTTATTCACTATGTATACAGTATTCTGCCTGCATGTCTGCCTGCAGGCCAGAAGAAGGCACTAGATCTCATTACAGATCATTGTGAACCACCACATGACTACTGGGAATTGAACCTACTACGGCCTTGCACTTGCTAGCACTCTACCACTGAGCTAAATTCCCAACCCCTGAAAGTAGCTTTTTGTGTGTGTGGGGTGTTTGAGTCAGGGTTTGTCTATGTAGCTTTGGAGCCTGTCCTGGAACTTGCTTTATAGACCATGCTGGCCTCAAACTCACAGAGATCCCACCTGCCTCTGCCTCCTGAGTGCTAATATTAAAGGTGTATGCCACCATGCCCAGCAGAAATGTTCTTAAGTATAGTTTTAGATAGCATATAGAGTCCCATTTGTTGGGTACATTTAGAAACAAATGTATTTTAAGTCATGAAGAACTATAGTTGAATATCGTATTCATTAGTGTAACTCCAATATTCCAAGTCAAGAGGGGGAGGCCAGTGGATAGGGAGTTTAAAAAGTGCTCTGAATAAGGAATGTAACGGAAAGTTTCTTCCTTTCTTTCTTATTAGCTATAAACATGCAGATGAAAATCACCTAACTTGCAATGAACCCCCTTTGGAAATTACTGGAGAAGATACAAATAATTTTAACATGGTCTACACATATTCTGTGAAATTTGAGGCAAATATTCCATGCTCTCATCTTGCTTTTTTATAGACTAGACACATAAATATTATATATTTATATTAAAGCTGAAATTTCCATCACTTTAAAGTAGTAGGAATGAGATTAGAGCATGCATAAGGCCGTGGTTCCTTCTTGAATTAGTCTACCTGTCTGTCTCTCACTCCCCACCCCTGTCCTCCCCTTCTACCCCCTTCTCCCTCTTCCTCTCCCCCTTTCCCCTTCTCCCTCCAGTATCTGCTGTATCCCATCTGTCCTCGAATTTCTGATCCTCTTGCCCTTACCTCTGAAGTGCTCTGATTTTATCTGTGCACCACAATGTCTTGTTCATTTAATGCTTCTTTTCAGAAAAGAATATGTAAAAGAGCAGATATATAGTGTTGGTATGTTTATACACATATATGTATACACACACGCATATGAAGCCTCCTAATGTATATTCTCTATAATGTTCCCATTTTCCCATTTTTTTTGCAAACTGCTTGCTTTTATATTGTTTTATTTATTTATCATTTATTTATTTATTTTGGGGGTACAGAAATATAGTTTTTATCCCTATATGAAGTTTTTAAAACCTACTTTGAATTTACTACTTCAGGCTTATTTGGTGGAGGTATGGACTTCCACATGGGTCCTGTCTCTTTGGCTTCCACATATTTTTTTCCCTGCTTCTCCTAGTATAGGGAATTTCATCACACCTTGTGACATGGATTGATTCTAGACTCCGTAACTGGGTGAACTACAGTGCAGCATCCTGCTTTGAACAACGGAAGTCTTTCATATGCCTGTGCTGTACAGACATTCAGGAGATGGGATGTGAGCACAGGTAGAATCTTAATGTGAGGATGACACAGGGGCATAAACGGAAACCCAAATTCTGTGCACACATTGAATCACTTAATGAATGTCAGAGCCATGTAGCAACCGCAAGCTCCTAACTACCTGAGTTACAACCTCTGCACCTGGAACTCTTTCCCTTGCCACCCTAAGGCAGCCAGCTACCTACAGACTGCTGTCTAGACTTACGGGTTTATGAACTGTGAGTGAGATTGTTATTTTTGAGCCCCTGATCATGCAAATATTGGCCACAGAGAAGTTCAGATGTGGCATGGTGATTTTTAGTTTGTCGAGTTTTGTTTGCCTGTGTTTTGGAAATGGATGGGAGAAGTATTGAGATAGAATTTCACTTTGTAGGATGGGCTGACCTGGAACTCATTCTGCAGCACAGTCTGGCCTCAGACTTATGCTGATTCCCGCTTTAACCTCCTAAGTGTTTGAGTTACCAGTATGAGCCATCATACCTAGATCTTATTTTGCCTTTTATTTAAGAATCTTTGTGAATGTATTTTAATGTCTTCAGAGAATGATGCATGTTCTCAAATAATACAAAACCAGTTTATAATACATTTATTCAAAAGGAAAGATCGAGTCAATTATATTACCATTTGAGTGAATACTGCTTTTATGACAAATATTTGAATTCTGATTATGAACTCATTGCCTTCATTTTTACTATTATGAATTAAGAATATTGAGTTTATTATAAACTATTGAACACTGCTCTAAAATGCATGTATTGCTAATGCTCTTAGAAATCGTTTTATAACATTGAAAAGCCTGAGGCAGAACAATAATGAGCCGTAAGCTAGCCTGAGCTACATAGTGGGAGCCTATTTAAAAACAAAAGCAAATACTATACTTCATGTATTCTCAATTAACCCACTAGGTCCATTTAGTGAGTGAAAGTAAATTAAGTTTGGGTAGTGGAGGATGAATTTGTTCAAAATATGTTGTATTCATGCAGTGACTTTCCAAACAACTAAAAACCCAACCAAGCAAAAATAACCCTTATTGTTTTTTTTTTGTTTTTTTTGAGACAGGGTTTCTCTGTGTAACAGTTCTTGCTGTCCTGGAACTAGCTCTGTAAACCAGGTTGGCCTTAAACTCACTGAGATCCACCTGCCTCTGCCTCCCGAGTGCTGGGATTAAAGGCATTCCACCCCTGCCTGGCCCTGCTTTCTTTTTTAAAATTTGTCGTGAAAATAGGTTCTTCTCTCACCCAATATATCCTGGCCACGGTTTCCTTTCCTTTGACTCCTTCCAGGCCCCCTCCTCCAGATCCACTCCCCCTTAGTTTCCTCTTCAGAAAGGAGCAGGCCTGCCTCCCAGAGAAAACAGCCAGATAGGACACAGCAAGAGCCAATAAGACAAGGCAAAGCTGTCATACTGAGGCCAGACCTAATAGCAGGAAAAGAGTCCTAAGAGGAGACAAAAGAGACAACCCTACGCCTACTGTTAGGAGTCCCACAGAAACGCCAAGCTAACAGCTGTAACTAACATACATGCAGAAGGCATATATATATATACACATACATACATACATACATATTTATATATACACAGACCGATACAGGCCTCTTGCTGTTTTTTTCCACCTCCGTGAGCCAATGTGAGCCCTATTGTTTTCATAATCTCAAAGATCTTTATGCTTCATTGTAATGATAAACATTTCTGTTGTGGATTCTAGTTAAATAAGCTCTGCTTGTGAGCTAGCCTGAGATCGCCTATATTTATTCACTGCACGCTTTGTTTGCTTGTGGAGGGTGGAGTGTGGAACTCCGGGCACAGGGCACAATTTGTAACACCGAGATATACTTTTAGCCTTATGACCTTGTTTCATTGGGAAGAGCAGCTTGGATTTTTAGACAGCATAAGCCAATAGCGAATTTTGAATTGCAAGTTTTGGGGTCTGGCTTGCCCAACTATTGTGACTCTGAGGACATTCATTCTCTCCTTTCCCTGGGACACCAGTTTCCTTCCAATAAAATGAGGGGGATACACTGGATCAGGGAGTTTCAAGTCTCTCAGAGTGATGGCTCTTTAATAACAAATGTTTTGGAACTCTCCCTTTACTATTCTGTGTTGTGACTAATAGGAAAAAAATCTGTCTGTGTATGAAATTTTAACAAATACCAGTGTAACATCCTAACGATAACATAAAGGGGAGATAGTAATTTTAAAAAAGAATATATCCTTTGTGTATTTTATCCATTTTATATGCTTGCATCTATGTGAATAATCATTGTAAGTGTGATAATGGGCAGACAAGAATATTGCAAATTGTTGGCCCAAATACTGCTATTTTTCAAATGATGCCATAACTTCTTGAAATGTCAGTCAATTTTGGTAACATGCAAGGACAAGTATGGTACAACTTTCTCCTAATTTAATAAGACAGTTTCCTTCTTGAGCGGGAATATTTATTACATATTAAAATCATATAAAATACTTTATGATGCAAAGTTGAACTCAGAGGGTAGGCAATCACAAGCCGTTTTTCACCTATGTGACTTTTGAAAGGTGTGGGGCACAGCATGCTTCTCCTGGGGTTTCTTTTGTGCCATCTCCCTGTGCCCTGCAGGACACATGGCTTCTGAATGCCGGTAGCAGACGCATGTTTTCATTATGCCCTGTAGGGGGTGCTGCTCCTCCTGTTGAGAACCACTGGGCTAGCGATCCAATTCCCGGCAAAATTGAGTCTCTGCATAATTTCTACTGACGATGACACATCATGGGGTAGTATATGATGGATAAAGAAGTCTTTGTTTCCCCCTCGTTGTGATGTCACTGTTACTAACATTAAAAACCGATTTGTCATATATTATTTTATGAGAATTGTTAGTTTACAAAAAAGATTTTGATACTTTGGGATAGAAAAACCAAGAATAATTCATTAATTTTAAGCTGTTAAGAATAAGGTTCTCTCTTACTTCGTTATCTTTTTGTATTTGTCATTGTTCTCAAGTGCCTTAGATTTTTAAAATAGTTATTTTTTTCGGGATGACTAATTCACGTTATGACCTATTATTTCCAGCAGATGGCAGTGTTAGGTTCAAAAAAGATGTTTAAACACTAAGCTGATTTTTTTTTCTCCAGATTTTGTTTTTGTTTTCGTGTTTGAGATGGGGTCTCATGTAGTGCGGGCTGCCTTGAACTCAACTATGTAGCTGTGGATAACATGAACTTGTAAGAAGCAAAGTTGTTGAGTTATAGTAAAAGAAGTTGTCTTCTATTTTAACTTAAATAATATTGATAACAGCTGTAATATTTGCAAGTGATGTCTATTGGAAAGTGTAAGGAAATTCTCTACCTTTATTCTCTTATCCCTGATTTGCTTTTCTGAAAGCATAACCTTTGTTTTTTCTAATTTATCCTTCCAGAACAATATATGCATCTGTCATATAGGTATATAACTTTCTGGAGGCAGGGAATGAGATTTGAAAACTTAAAAGATGATTATCATGTGTTCGTGGTGTGTGTGTGTGTGTGTGTGTGTTTAGGTTCGGGACTGCTTTGTGGAGTCTATGCTCTCTGTTCCCTGTCTCTGTGCTCTGGGAATCAAACTCACATTGCCTGCTCATGCAGCAAGTACCTGCTGGGCAGGAGAGCATAATTTTGCCATGCGTACTTCCCACCTTTTTAAAGTCAGTTCTGTCCTGGACATGTCACTTGTCAACGCATTTCCCTCTTTCTAATGCCAGCACAGATCACTACCATCTGTCCATATCCTGAAGAGCCTTTTGGTTGTGGGGATTAAATTTTCCAAATATTACAGGCATTCATTATGTAAAATTTTATGTACTTTTGCAAGTGTCATAAGAAGTTACAATGGAAATGGAAATATGTCAGGATAAAGGGAGTGTCTGATGGGTTTGTGACTACACAAAAAATAATAGCAGAAAGATGCTGTTTTGTTGGACAACACCAATTTTCTTTCTAGGTCTTTCTTTGACCTTTTTCTTTTTGTTTTTGAGACAGAGTATTTCTGTGTGCCCTGGAACTCACTGTGCATACCATGCTGGCATTGAACTCACAGAGATTCACCCCCTTTTGCCTCTTGTTTTTTGTAAAGAATTCAAAGATTACTGAGTGAAAGTTAGCTTAAGATGCAATAGCAGCTATCGTGATTCCATGAAACTGGAATTACAGGGGCAAAGGCCCATGCAGAATAGGCTTCTATATGCTTCTGAGTAATAAATCACAAATGGTCAGATAAAGTTTAGTCATTTGATTTTATGTTTTAATTTTAGGAAAGCAAAGTGACCAAGTGGTCTTCTGAACGGGATTACGATTTAGAATCCACAACTGAGATCAACATTCAGTGGACTGGGTAAGCACATTGTAAAATAAAGACAAAGTAGCTGCAGGATAGCAAGCATAAATGATGAATTTTTCTCGAATCTTTGAGGTGAGGGTGAGCACAGAGGATTGAGTCTAGGATCTTGTATATGCAAGGCAAGTTCTCTACTGCTTAGTTGGATCCTCCTCCTATAAATATCCTTTTTCTATTATTGTTTTGAGACAGTTTCCTGTATCTCAGGTTTGCCTTGAATTTGCTGTATAGCCCAGGATGGTTTTAAGCTTTGGTTCCTCCTGCCTGTTTCCCTCCATGGGTAGCATATTTATTTTTGAGTTAAGGTATTGTGTCACTGGGATGATAGTGAGTGGCATTTCCTTTGGGATAGTTTCCCTCTTATTCCCTTCTTCCTCTACCTCCTAACATATCTGGTGAAAAGAAATATATTTTACATATACTAATTAATGCTTATGCTGAAGAGAAAGGAAGCCGTGATGCCATAGATTCTGTGTCTTCACATAGACGACATAGGAGGTGATTGGCAGAACATGTATACATGTCACATTGTCATATTTTGGGTGAGCCAAATCTGAAGGCTTCCATTCTGAAGTTTTGCCTAGGTCAAGGAAACACCTTGTAAGAAATAGGCAGGAGGGAGTGAGGCAGATTGCAAACAAAATGCAAGGGTCTGTTTGTCTGTGGACTCAGATGGTCTGGAGCAAACCCAAGAATAAGAAAATGTAAGTAACTGGGTGGAGGAAGGTAGGAATGTCATGAAAACTTGAGACAGACAAAGAGAGAGAATGTGATCATGCACATTCCCAACTTCCTTCCCTTTTTTTTTCTACCAGAGGCACCCTGACATGTCCCAATTGTTCTTCTGTACTCTCTTTGTTGTGCTAATAACCTACTGAGCACAATTCGTGCAGATTGTTGAAATGTTGACTGACTGATCTTGTTGACTTGACCTGGAACGGTGAGATTTTTTGGTACAATGGCTATGTTATATCCCAAAGACAGTATTTCATAGCACTCATCCCTATCTTTTGGCTCTTATATTTTTTCCATTTCTCTTCTGTGGTGCTCATTTGCAGGCAAGGGATGATATAAATATCCCATTTATGACTGACCACTCAATAGATGCTTATAGCATTTTGATTAGTGATGAGTCTATCAGTTGCTGACCACTGGAGACAGAAGCTTCTACGGTCATGTCTGAGGGCAGCACTAATCTATGGGTATAAACAGAAATATTTAGAAGGCTGTTGAACAGATTGACATTTAAATTCTACCCCTCCATGGCTTGTGATCTCTGTGGCCATCATGAGCTTTTGACCAGCTGTATAGTACCAGGCTTAAATTCATTCCTGTAGAACAGGCCTCAAAATTAATCCCCAAACAACTGGTTTCTCTAACAACTTTCATGCCACTGTCTTAGTTGTGGGCACATCTTGCCTGGCATGTCAATAGTGGAGCATATATAGTTGGGTATGGGTATGTTTGAGACTTTTCTCTGCTAGAAGCCTGCCTAGCACTTTTGGCACAATGAAATCTAACCAGTAAAAAAAAAGTTTTCAGGTCAGTTCAAACTTGACAGATTAACAGATTTCAAATTGGCAGGTTATACAAACTGGAGGATTGCATGGAAATAATGTCTGGCAGTGAGAGTCTGTTTATTCAACAGGATTTTCTTTTCGTTCCTGTTATCCCAAGTACCACTACAGTTTCCAAGTGGTTAATGAAGCAGAAAGGTTTCTGCTTAAATGAATCCTCCATTATAGTATCTTCCAAGTAAAAGATCTTTATTTTTCAGGAGCCTTCAAAAGGGTCAAACCACATAATTGAAAATCTAGCCAGGAAGGGGCAGTTTCAGTTTTAGAAACTGAAGGACGGACACACTGAGTACACACTGATTGGGGTTGCTAGAAAGAGCTGGCAATGCGAGGAGGAAAAACTAACAGCTTAGGAAGTCATGCAGAGAAGAAATGAACGTACATATTTAGAATTTGTTCCATCATTTCCATTTCCTAGAGTAAAGCAACTGAGGTCAGGAGAAAGCTGAAAAAGCAAACTGGAAGTCAGGAAAGGGGTCACGCTGTGCTAGAATATTTGTGAGGTGTTGATTCTTCTTATGTCCCCACTGCCTTTAAAATGAGACTAGCCTCTTACCCAAGTGTGGTTGCACACACTGAGATCCTAGCATGGAGGCTGTTGGGTCACGGTTTTGAGGTCAGCCTGAGCTACAAAGCAAGATACTCCCTGTCACAGGAGGAAGGGACTGAGGGAGAGAGAAAACGAATATGGTCTTATCTTTATTCATATTCTTCCCCTTCCTCTACCATACAATAAATTTCTAGAGAAGTCTTTCATTTAGAAAGCACTCTATGTTGATCATACCCAGAAGTCCCCTTGGAAAGATAATAAATAAATCTTTCATTTTTATTTCTCATTTTTTATTATCTTTCATTTTTACACACACACATACATACAGAGACAAACATACAGAGAGAGAGAGACTGAGGCACAGACATAGAGAGATGCGGACAAACAGAGAAAGTGGCACACAGAGATAGAGACAGACACAGAGATTTTCTATTTTTCAAAGACAGCATCTCTTAGACTAGGCTGTCCTTGAACTTGCAATCTTGCTTCTACCCCCAGATGCTGGGGTTACAAGTATGCATATCCATACCTATCTTATTCTTCTAAGATAGTGTCTCATTCTGTAGGGTAAGCTGATCTTGAAAGTTTCAAGCCTCCTGCATACTGGTATTATAGGCCTGCATCACTGCTCCTGGCTTATATATTTTATTTTAAATCTACGCATAGTAATTGTATTTATTACAGGGACAGTGTGACATTTCAGTGTATGTACATTGGGGTAATTGGAATACCTATTCATATACATGTTACTTTATTTTCTGATTTTGAAATATACAATAATTGTGAGCCATATGTATTTTACTTTTACTCCTTTTGGTGTCTCAGGAAAATAGTTCCAGCCTTTTCATTAACCAGTAAGTTTTTAATCATGTAGATTTAGCTGAGATTGCAAAAGCCATTGGTTTTGATTTTAGGATTTAAAAGAAAGAGGTTTAGTCTTAGAAACAGTAATAGTTAATAGATAGGGAATCCTTGGAGCTTTTGTTCAGACTCTCATAAGTATAAAATTGTGATATTGATTTTACCTTTATTTTTCCTTGGGCATTGATTTTTATTTATTTATTTAT
>LOEQ01011266.1:2707-13644 GCA_001685075.1 Bramus lutescens
TGAGCTCCCATTAGATCAGCCCCATCGTCTCAGTGGGTGGGCGCCCCCTTGCGGACGGTATGTACTCACTTATTAGTGGAAAACATGTTTTTAAGCTATGCCGGTAGCCAGTCTGCAGGGTGCCAGATTAGCCCTCCTCAGCAAATCAACAAAGAGCTTGCTCTTTCATCCCTTCTCCATGCAGGCTGGTTCTCTCTTTGGTGAGTGCTAGGCCCCTTCTGCTCAGGAGCTGAAACCCAAGTAAAGAACCCTTGCCTGTCTTCTTTATAACTCCCCATACCCACATGAAAAGCTAGGTGTGACCACACCCCTGCCTATATCCCCAGGCCTGTGGGGAAAGGAAGCAAGATCACTGGGGCTTGCTGGCTGCTGGCCTAGCTCAAGGTTCAGTCAGAGATGCCATCTCAAAGGAATAAGATAGAGAGTGCTGAATCAGGACCCCTAATGCGGTCCTATAGCCTCCTTATAAATGTGCAGGTGTGAGCAACCATACATGAAAGTGAATATACATTGCACACACATGAACACTCACATACACACAGAGACAACACGCTCCAAAGATACTGACCCTGGAATCAAATATGCCTGCAGAAATGCATTTTCAGGTGACTCTGGTGTTACATAAGCATCATAGAACATACTTATACAAATTAAAATGGCTATGGCATCATAAAGTGGGATAATTTCATGGTACCACTATATAGTTGAATCATCATTTTGAACTAGAAATGTAGATATATATACTTATATATTCCTCCAGTAAAACTTAACCCTATTTATAATATCCGTTGTTGTTTCTGCTCTATGTTGTGTTGTGTTTTCTAATGTTGATTATAATTGCTGAATTATCTAATGGGTTGGTTGTTGCGTGATTTGGAATGCATTGTACTAAGACAGCTGCATTAGAAAGAGGCTTTTGTATGACTCCATCAAATAATCCTGGCCTGATTCTTCTTGGCTCAGTGTGTCTCCACTGGAATTATCTTTGTGACTCTAACCTGTCAGGCTGGGATCACACGCCTAAGCCTGGAAGCAGGGGGCTGTGCTCAACCCCGCTCATGCTGAGCATATGAGGTAGGAGTTGGGAAGGAGGAACTCTTCACCAAAGCACTTCCCTCCACTAGAACAACTGAAGCAACTGAAGGTGTGTGGAGCCTAGTCCCTACTGTTGGAGACACCATGCTCTTTGGCCACAGCACACAGAAGATCGCAGCCTGCCTGAAAGACCCCTCCCTGAAGACTAGCTTCCATCATACCAGAAGGTACTATGCAAGCTGCCAAAGAGGGAAAGCAAGCAACAGTCCTACCCAGTTGTGATTACTTACCCTTACCCACAGGTCGGCATCGTTCTCACCCCTCACCAAAGAAGTTTCTCTTTGCAGCAGAAGGAGACCATCACAGAAAACCACAAGTGGCCAAAATACAGGGAGCTCCTCCCTTAAGGTTCAGGTAGAGGGGACAGAAAGACTGTAAGACCCAGAGGACCAGGAGGTTTCCTGTAAGACTGTGTCTCCTAGAAAGACACTGGAGCCGCACCCACAATACCACAACAATATGGCTGCCCAAACAAGACTCAAGCACTAAATACAACTCTGAGAGACATGCTAACAAGGAAGGGGAAGATCTCCAGGAACCCCACCCCTAGACCAAGAACTACAAGAAACTAATGACTGGTGAGGGAATAGAATTAGTCTCAATGAATGATGAGCCCCCAACTGATTAGGCAATACCAAGTTGTCAGCCCTGACATCATACACACATAAGCAATGCTAAATGAACTCATCAGGTTGCATTCATATATTTATGTATTAATATGTCTGTGTGTCTTAATTAGGGTTTCTATTGCTGTGAAGAGACACCATGACCACGGCAATTTTTCTAAAGGGAAACATGTCACGGAGGTGGCTTACAGTTTCAGAGGTTCAGTACATTATCATCATGGTGGGAGATGGTACTAGAGAAGGAGCTGAGAGTTCTATATCTTGATCCGCAGGCAGCAGAAGGAGTCTGTGCCCAAGCGGGGATTAGCTTGAGCAAAGGAGACCACAAAGCCCACCCCCACAGCTACATACTTCCTCCAACAAGGCCACACCTACTCAAACAAGGCCACACCTCCTTATAGTGCCATTCCCTATGAGTTTATAGGGGCCAATTACATTCAAGCTATCACACTGTGTAATAATGATAGTAATAAAGAAACCATTAATTTGAGAGGGAATAAGGGGGAGACGGGAGAAGTTAGAGGAGACATGGAATGGGATTGAAGGAGGAAAGAGAAAGGAGAAAAGGATGCAACTATATTTTAATTAAAATTTAAAATTATTAAGAAAAAAATTTTTAAATGTCACCTCTCTGCCTAAATTCCAGGCTTCTGATTTCTTCCGAGTGTAGTACTTCTCTGTATCTCAGAGGGGAGAGTCCCATCCTTGAACCCAACATAGGTAATTGAGCCATAATACCTGCTGAGGACTTCCAGCCACCAACATGCTTGTCTGAATCTCCAAATGTCACTTCCAAGGTTCCCAATTGACCTACCTTTGTTTCTTGTGTTGACTTGTAGAATCCTTCGTTTGATAGAAATGTTGGTACACAGCCATTTAGACCAATTCTAATTTCAAGTTATCTCTTCTCCTATTGTATTGTAACTTGGTTCTAGTAAGTTCCTAGACATTACTAGATATATTAATTAGATTTCTCTGGAGAAACAAAACTGGGACAGGGGAGAGAAAGTATTAGAGTGGCTTACATGCTGTGGTCCAGCTAGTCCAACAATGACTGTCTACCAATGGAAGGTCCAAGAATCCAGTAGCTGTCAGTTCACAAGGCTGGATGTCTCAGCTGGTCTTCAGTATACACCAGAATCCCCCACCCCCAAAAAAATGTAGACTCTAATGCCAGTGACAGAATGGAATTGTTAAAGAGAGTAAGGGCATCTGCTAGCAGAAGGTGTAACCTAAGTTAAAGGTGGATCTTCCCACCTCAGATGATTTAAATTTAAAAAAAAAAATCCTTGTAGTGAAGTTGACAACCAAGAACAACCATCACACCAAGTCACCAGAGATACTTAGCACTTTGGTTCTCTGACTTCAGCTGTGGTAGCAATTACAAGCCCTTAGCACTTCCTCTTCTTCATGAGTATACAGCTAGACTACATTTCCCAGCCTCCCTTGCAGTTGAGAGTAGCCATGTTACTAGGTCTTGCTTGTAGACCTGAGGGTAAATGAGGCACCATTTCCAGGGCTGACTGTCCGGCCCAGCACAACTTCCTCTATCTGATCTTCCTTTCTCTTTCTGCATCTAACAGCTGATTAGAAGAAAGGTCTTGAAAGGAGAACAGAGCCTCAAGACAGGAACTCTATTGGTCTGCTCAGGCTACCGTAGCAAAACACCAAAGAATGGATGTCTTTGATAACACATAATTATTTTCTCATAGTCTGGGGGTTTGAAGCCTAAGATCAAATCAGCTGAAATTAGTTTCTGGTGAGGACCCCCTGTAAGGGCTTGGGAACTGGGTATCTGCCTGATCGCCGACCTCTACGCACACCAGCGGTTTCGACAGTGAGTTTCCCCTTCCAGCCCGCAATCACAGCCTTCATGGCTACAGTTGAGCCCTTTGCTGACATTCGTCTCCGGTTGTTTCCCGTAGCTAAAAACGTGATTGGACTACCCAGGGTTGGTCCTCCCATGCTAGCACTGCACATGCTGGGTGGTGCATTTGATTTGGGGCCCGGGGTCTCTCAGATTTTTCTTCCTTTCTTCCTTCTTTTTCTTTTCTTTTCTTTTGGACCACTTGTAAGTGGTCCCCACCATGAGAGATTGCTCGGAGCAACTTCTAGCCTCTGGCTTCCAAGTCGCCCAGGCCAAGCCAGTCAGGCTTCATCTACACCCTGCCTGTAGAAAAGAGACATTTTCCTATAGGCTTTGTGGTGCCACTGTTTCATTAACACCCAGCATGTAGAGAGGAAACGTCCACCTACAGGCCCTGCGGTGTTTGTTCACTGCTTTTGTGGGTTTTCACATTTTCAGCTATGGTATAAACCCTGAAACTATCAGCTACCCACCTGTGAATGCTCTGCCTGTGTCCTACCAGCTCCACCTTTCCTCAAACTATCCCTGCCACTGCTACTACTGGTCCCGTGGAAACCAACAAGATTGGTCGGATCTACAAGGCAACTGTTATTTTTGTTTTGTTTTGTTTTCTTAGTTTTAGTTTTTCGAGACAGGGTTTCCCTGTAGCTTTGGAGCCGGTCCTGGAACTAGCTCTTGTAGACCAGGCTGGCCTCAAACTCACAGAGATCCGCTTGCCTCTACCTCCCAAGTGCTGGGATTAAAGGCGTGTGCCACCACCACCCAGCTGGCAACTGTTTACAATTCCAGCCTTTGCTCCCCACTGCATCTTGTGGTGCAGCAGATCAGCGACAGTGATCATGCCTCTAGGTCTCTCTCGTTATTATGTTTAAAACTCCTACAACTCAAAAAAACATGACTTTTCCATATAACATGTGACCACTGCCATTTTGACTGAGGTCAGGTGACCTTACCGCCATCTTAACAGAGGTCAGGTGGCTTTACTGCCATCCTAACTGATGGGGTACCAAGTCCTGCCATCTTTACTGAGGCATACCCTGCCTAGTCCCCAGTTTACTTATGTTTCTGTTCCTAATTTTCCTAGTGCTGACTCTGTTACATGTGTGTTTTGCCTTTGGTAGGGCCCACCAAGAGCATCCACTTCGCCCAATTCCTGTTCACTGTGTGTGTGTGTGTGTGTGTGCATGTGTGTGTGTATATACATGTAACTTAACTACACCTATATTTACTGTTAAATGTTATAATTGTCTGTTCATTGTATCTCATTCCAGACTACAAAAAATAACAAGTCTCATGTTTTAAATTGGTATGTACTTTTAAGTCTCTTAAAAAAAAAAAACCTTATATTTAATCTTCTGAATGCCCAACATAATGTCACTCAGATTCACTATACTGATGCCACCCACAACCAATCCGGCTTGAGAAGGAAGAGGGAAACCCCTGACATTCTGAGTACTTTGGAGTAGAAGATAAACAACGCAGAGACACAAAGACTCAGCCTCTGACACATTGATGGCACTTTCCTTCTAGCCTAGTGGTTAGACACACTTGCTCCAAAACAAGGGAAAGGATACAGAACACTACACGTTCATTTCCTGCCACTAATGACAGCAGCACTTAGTAGGTCCCTTTGGAGTTTTGGACGCAGCTTCTGGCTTCTTTGGGAGTGCTGTTGTCTTTTCCTCTTCCTCTTTGTCTTCCTCTTCTTCTGTTACTACTACTTTTTCCTCTCTCTCTTTCTCTCTCCCCACTCCAGCCCACTGGTCTTGCTAGATAGCCCAGCAACTTCAAACTCAAAATCTCCTTGCCTTGCTGCCCCTGAGCACTGGGATTCTAAGCCTGCACCAACCAGGTTCTTGCTTCTTGCTTAGTTGCAGTCTTAGCTAGGGTTACTATTGCTAACAATAAAACAACATGACCAAAAGGCAAGTTGGAGAAGAAAGGGTTTATTTGACTTACACTTCTCTATCACTGTTCATCAAAGGAAGTCAGAATAGGAACTCAAGCAGGACAGGAACCTGGAGGCTAGAGCTGATACAGAGACCATGGAGGGCAGCTTCTTACTGGCTTGTTCCTCATGGCTTGCTCAGCCTGCTTTCTTATAGAACCCAGGACCATGAGCCCAGGGATGGAACCACCCACAGTGGGCTGGGCCCTCCCCCATCAATCAGTAATTAAGAAAATGCCTTTACAGCCAGATCTTATGGAGGCATTTTCTTAATTAAGGTTTCCTTCTCTCAGATCTCTCTAGTTTGTATGTTAAGTTGGCGTAAGACTGGCTAGCACAGTTCCTATTGGATTTGAATTAGCCCCAGTAAAAAATTCAACATTGGGTAGGTTCCAGCTTCAGAATAAGGGGTCCTGAAAATGTGATCCCTATTGGCAGATCTCCTGCCATAAAGATGCTTGAAGTGGGAAACAGCACCGTGCAACCTTTGGGAAGCACCAGAGTTACGAATATATCAAGACTTCTAGGCAGTGCATGGCATAAATGGTTGCTCAAGACCCAGGAAGGAGCAAAAATGGTGCATGGACAGATTTGCCAGAAAAGCATCATGCGCTTCTTCGTGTCTCACATCAATGCCAACTAGAAAACACACTCAAAGATGGAGGTCAGCGGCTGGGTACTCAGCTGACAGTGTGCTGGCCCAGCGGGTCCTTAAAGAGATTAATTGGTGGCAGAAACAGCCTCAGCATGGATCCAATAACGTGGCACCCTTCCAAAGACTGACCCAGCTACTGCTGTTGCTAAGCGTTTGTGTACTGGACTCATATACTAACACTGAATTCTTAATATGTGACATCCTGAAGGCACACGAATGCTGTGGTGATTGCACTGAGCCATGTGTACCCTGCAGGAGGCTCCTTTACTGAGAATGAGTCTCCCCTACTGAGAATCACAGAAATCTATGTGCGAGTTTGTTTCCCATTCCTGTCTGTGGTACAGCACTCTCTAAAGACTCACAGGGTGCTTGGTACCTGTGTGTGGTAGTTTAAATAAGAAGGGCCCCCACTGGCTCACATATTTGAATGGTTGGTCATTAAGGAATGGCACTGCTCGGGAGCAATTAGGAGGCGTGACCTTTTGGAGTAGATGTGGCCTTATTGGAGGAAGTGTGTCACTGTATGTGGTATTTTGAATGTAATTGACCCCCATGATCTCAGAGGGAGTGGCGCTATTAGAAGGTGTGGCTTTGTTGGAGTGGGTAAGGCCTTGTTGAAGTGTGTCACTAGGGGGGCAGGCTTTAAGGTTTCATATACTCAGGATACTGCCCAGTGTCTCAGTCAACTTCCTGTTGCCGGCAAGATGTAGGACTTCCAGCTACTCCAGCACTACATGAGACCGTGCTCCCTGTCATGATGGTAATGGACTGAACCTCTGAAGCTATTGCCGTGGTCATGGTATCTCTTCACAGCAATAAAAATTCTAAGACACTGAGTGGAGCTAGCAAGAGATCCTGAAGGGAACTGCATCTGGCTTGATTTCTGGAGTGTTAGCACCTGGGCTTTGAACTGCCATTTGTGATGCTACTTTTTGTTACTGTTATCTTTTGTTTGAAGTGTTTGATTCTTATCTGAGTTCTTCTTGCAGGATTCAAGCCTCTGCAAAAAAAAATCTGTTGAGTCTGGTTCCCTGGTAAGGCAGAACATCACAGCAGCAGAGCGCACAGCAGAAGCAACTTGCCTCATGGCAGATAGCAAACAGAGAGGATGGCGGACAGACACAAAGGGACATGGGACCAGCTACATCCTTCCAAGGACCCTCCGTGACCAGCTTCCTTCAGTTAAACCCAGCTCCTACCTCTCACCACCTCCCAGTAATGCCACCATGATACAAATTCATCAAGGGATTGATGTTAATTAATGTAAATTAATTCAGGAACTCAGGATTCACTCACTTCCCAAAGCTTATTAGCTGGCATCCAAGTCCCCAGTGCGTGAGCTTTTGAAGGGCTACTTCATATCACGCCGTAACGATTTCTATGTAATATGTAATAGAAAACAGAAATGGTCCATTCAAGATGCAACCAAGACTCCAGTCTAGGAATGATGCCTTGCAGATTAAAGTGCTGTCCATCAAGCTGTGATATACACTCTGAGCCAACAACCTGAATGCAATAGTGTATCCCTAACAGAATACAGAGACCTAAGCTCCAATAGATAGCAATGGGGCCTCCACCACCACTCCCAACAACACACTTAGGGACTCTATACCACCTCTCCCTGAAACCATAAATCCTGCTGATTCCCTTGGGAGAGGTGCTTCTACTGGGTGACACACTAAGTTGAAGCCTGGTCATCTGAAGCTCCATGCATCAGTAGCCTAGCGACAAAAGGCGATACTACTATCCTAGTAGAAATGATTGGTTGTCATTATCAAAAAGACCCAGAATTTCCACTACACAGTGAAAGCAGAGTGGAGGGTGTCTCTAACACAGAGGATATACTGGGAAAACTCAGTGTGCTGAGTTAATTTCACCCATGAATAGGCAGTCACAGCAACCGAGCCTGCTTCAAGCATCACACGGAAGCTCATAGCCCTCGGGGATGAAATCTGGGTTAATGCACCGAGCAAGCAAAAATGAGCAAACAAGCACAGGAAGAGATGCTCATCATCACCAGTCATTAGGGGCAAGCTAATCAAAGCCACAGTGAATTACCACTTGGTCTCCACCAGGAAGCCATGATCAAAAAGAAGGACAAATGTGGGTGAGCGTGTGGAGAAACTGGACCAGAACCTTCCTATGTTGCTGGAGGGGGAAGAATGGAGCTGCCTCCTTGTGGAAAAGTTTGACAGCTTCTTAGAATATCAAACATGGAGTTACCATAGAGCCCAGAAATTCTGCTCCTGGCTATACACCCAAGAAAAATGCATGCATCTATCTGGACAGAAACACACACACACATACTCACAGCAGCCAAATGTCTAGTGTTCATGACAACAAAAGAGTGAAACACCCCCAATATCCATCTTTAAGAGTTAATATAATAGTATCACTATTCTATAGGATAATTCAGTCGTAGAAAGGCATGGAGTAACAGTATGGGCTGAGACACAAATGAGCCAAGCAAACACTCAGCTGGATGAAAAGCTTCAGATGGAAAAGGTCACATGTTCTATGATTCCATCTGTATGAACTGTCAAAATAGACAAATCCACAAAGAAAGAAAAAACGCTCAGTAGTACAGTATCCATGTAGCATGTGCAAGACCCTGGGTTCCCTCCCCAGCACTAAGAAGCTAGATAGAGAAAAATTCGAAGTTGCAGGGTGGGTGGTAGGGTAGGACCTCTGTCTACAATTTCAATAACTGAAAGAGGTTCCGTGGTGCATGTGAGGAACAGGAATGACCCCTAGTACTGCAAAAAAAAAAAAGGTGGGAGACACCCTAAGGTGTATGGAATACATATCAACATAAGAGAATTTTATGAGAAAAACCATTTCTGGTCAAAGCTGAAGAAAATTGAACAGTGAAGATAAAAGCTTGACCTAAAGCAATGGAGATGTACCTTTTCCCATTAACCCTCTTTTGGAAAGTGTTTTTTGATTTTTGTTGTTGTTGCTGTTGTTTTGTTTTCTAAAAAAAGAAACTGAAACAATGGGTCACCGTCTAGAAATGCCAGCGAAAAGACATCTCAGAAAGCTCCCATGGAGCTCGAAAGCACACACTCTCACAATGGCTTTCATCCACAAGCAGTGTGCCTCCTTCCCAAGTTCTCTCTCTGACCACCGGAGCCTGCCCAGTACAACTGCCAGGAGGCTGGGAGTGCCTTTAGCAAGGACTGATGGGAGTCATTGGGTTACACAAAGTTTAGATTCTTCTGTCCAGCCAAGGAAACAACCACCAGCCCAAAAAATAGCCAAGAGGGCATCTCTCTGCCAGTTACTCATTACACACGGGGTTGGTATATAAAGCATCTTAAAAAAAAAAAAGTATTCTACCGCCCACCCTTCAGAATTGACAACATTGAGGAAAGAAATGATGGGTGTTGTCAGGATCCACGCCATGATCACAAGACTCTAGAGGCTGAGGCAAGAGGAATGGGAGTTCAAGGCCAGCCTGGGCTGCATAGTAAATTCCAGTCCATCCTAGGCTACAGATGTCTCAAAACAAACAGCAACGACGATGAAATAAAAGTAAGAAGGACAGCAGGTACTGGAGAGGGTGTGGAGGAAATGAAATGTGTAGACAATGGATGTCAACTCGTGTGGCCACGATGGACACCAGCGTGGAGGCTCCTCAGAAGCTAAAGAGAGAGCGTCCATGTGACCCAACCACCCTGCTGGCAGCTCTGAGCCAATTAACACAGAGACACCTGCACATCCATGCTATTGCTGCACTGTCCAGGTAGCTGAGCGGGCCCAGAGCCCAGACGAACAGAAAAGAAAATATCATGGAATATTCTGCCATGAAGGAAGACAAAATCATGGCATTTTTAGGAAAATACTCACAACTAGAAACCTTCCCCACCCCCACCCCCAGTTTTTAAAGACAGGGTCTCGTGTACCCCAAGGCGGCATTGAACTCCCTCCGTAGCTGTGGATGACCTTGACCTCTGGAGTGCTAAGGTCACAAACTGGTGCCACCACTCTTGATGAAAACCATGATGTTAATCAAAATAAACCAGACTCAGAAAGACAAATGCCACATTGTCTCTCAGGAGCAGAACCTAAATTTAAAACTGTGTAAGACTCTGTGTGTGTGTGTGTGAGAGAGAGAGAGAGAGAGAGAGAGAGAGAGAGAGAACCACTAGAAACAGGATCATGGTAAGGAGGAGGAAATCCTAACAGAAGCGGGAACAGAGTGGAGAGAGCTACAGAATAAGCAGAGGCTGTCTAGAGGAGAGGAGGAGTGCATGGGGAGGGGCGGATACAGTGAAACGGAAAGACACGGATGTATGAACATATCTTATTGAAAGCCTTAACTTTGTTACACTAGCTTAAATGGGTTGGGTTGGGTTGAGTTTTGGTTTTGGTTTTGTTTGTTTGTTTTTGGTTTTTCAAGACAGATTTCTCTGTGTAGCTTTGGAGCCTGTCCTGAAACTCACTTTGTAGACCAGGCTGGCCTCAAACTCACAGAGATCTACCTGCCTCAGCCTCCTGAATGCTGGGATTAAAGGTGTGCGCCACCACCGCCCGGCTTTAAATGATTTTTTTAAAACATTTTTAATAGAGTCATTAACTGGTGAGATAGTTTAGTAGATAAAAATACTTGACACACAGCCTGAATTTACTCCCTGAGACTCAGAAAGCTAGGGACAGTGACTCACATCTGGAACTCCAGTTGTGCTACAATAAGATTCATATTCTCTCTCTCTCTCTCTCTCTCTCTCTCTCTCTCTCTCTCTC
>LOEQ01011266.1:18415-30140 GCA_001685075.1 Bramus lutescens
ATAGATAGATAGATAGATAGATAGATAGATAGATAGATAGATAGGAAGGATATTTTGGAGGGGGGATGTTTAGTTTTATTTTTCAAGGCAGGGTTTCTCTGTGTAGCCCTGGATGTCCTGGTACTCAGTCTAGCTAGTAGATTCACCTGCCTCTGCCTCCCAAATGCTGGGATTAAAGGTGTATGCCACCCTTGCCTGACTGAAAGAGTTTGGGTTTTTTGTTTGTTTGTTTTTAAGATTCAGGGGTCAAAGATGGATATGGTGGCACACACCTTTAATCCCAACACTCAAGAGACAGGTGAATCTCTGAATTCAAGGCCATATTGGTCTACAGAGTGAATTCCAGACAGCCCTTGCCTAGTTAAAAGAGTTTGTTTTATTTGTTTTTTGTTTTTAAGATTCAGGGATTAGGCCTGGAGAGATGACCCAGTGGTTAAGGGCACTGATTGCTCTTCCAGAGGACCTGGTTCAATTCCAAGCACCTACATGGCAGCTCATAGCTGTCTGTAACTCCAAGATCTGACACTCTCACACAGAAATTCATGCAGGCAAAGCACCAAAGCACATTTTAAAAAAGATTCGGGAATCAAAGCTGAATATGGTAGCACACACCTTTAATCCTAGCACTCAAGAGGCAGGTGGATCTCTGAATTCAAGGCGAGCTTGGTCTACAGGGTGAGTTCCAGACAGTCAGGGTTCACGAATGCCCAAAGTTATTTTCAGGGAGATAAGGATGGACAGCATCTCTTCAGCAAGGACACTGTTGAGTCAACCCTAATGCTAGCTGGGTTTTGTAACCTTGTAACTAAAGAGTTAATTCTTCTGGGATGGGATAGTCAGACACCACCTTGAATGTGGGCTGAAAGTTTAACTCGGAAATGCAGGATAGGGACTAGCTACAGGTCAGAGCCAAGGAAAGCTTTCTACCTGGCTTTCCAGCAAGAAAGAAGTGAGAGACATCAGAGAGTCAAGCCTGGTGGAAGCAATCTTAAGAGTGTCCACTAAGGGGCATCAACAGCACCCACTTTAAAGGTTACGTAAAATCAAATAGATACCAGAAAACCTGGTCCCCTGTCACCAAGTTACCCATTCTAAAGGGAAGTAGAGAGAGCCTGGGGTAAGAAACACAGGTTGCTTTAAAATTTCAGGTTTTCTGCTTTCCCATATTGCTCGTGAGCACGGCTACACACAATATATTGGTGCCCACACACACATACACAAGCACACTTTTTCTCAAGAGAAAAAAACACACGCAAATACTTTTGTTTTGGCTTGTTTTTGTTTTTTAGAGACAGGGTTTCTTTGTGCATCCCTGGCTGTCCTGGAACTCACCATGTAGACCAGAATGATCTCAAACTCAGAGATCCACCTGCCTCTGCCTCCTGAGTGCTGGGATTAAAGGCGTGCACTGAAGAGAAATGACTGCCTAAATTCCTAAAGAAACCCGCACTGGGAGGCTGGGGAGATGGCTCAGCAGACAAAATTCTTTTTGTCCTTTAGCAAGAAGACCTGAGTTTGGATTCTCAGCATCCATGTAAAGAGCTGGGCCTATCCCTAGAATCCCAAGACAGGGAAGGCTGAGACAGGAGCATCCCTAGGGATTGCCCAGCAGGCCAGTATGGTCAAACTGCTGAGGCCTGTGTTCAGTGAAAGACCCTGTCTCAGGCCAATGAGATGGCTCAGTGGGTTAAGGGTGCTTAGAATGCTTGCTTCATAAACCTGAGAATCTGTGTCAATCCCCGGAACCCACATAATGGAGAGAACTGACGCCATACACTTATCCTCTGATTTCCACGATTACCTTGGCGTGTGTGTGTACACACACACTCACAAACTACACCTGAATTTTTTTTGTACATGAATCTTGTAGCAGTGTTATTTGTGAGTGACAGATCAAGAAGGAACCCAAAAGTCTCCAGGTGATGATTAAACAAACCAAGGTAAGCAAGTCCATGCCACGGAGGCTTACAAAACAACAAAACGTGATCAAGCTATGTCTCCCCTGCCCGGTATTATTTATATTATTAATAATACTCTTTTTAATTGGGAGCATGGAGACCTTGGGGGAGGGTTGAAGGGAGGAGGGGAGAGGCAGGGAGGGGAGCAGAGAAAAATGTAGAGCTCAATAAATATCAAAAAATAAAATAAAAAACAATACTCTTTTTATATTATTATTGTTTCTAGACAATTAATTACATGGGTCTCTGTACCAAGATCATCTGAGCATTTGGAGATAGAGGGTGTTGTTTGGTTGTGTGTGCATGATGTGTACGTGTGTATGTGTGTGTGTGTGTGTGTATACTGACACATGAAATACTTTTACTCTGGCCTTGGGAATTGACTCACCTCAGATCTCACACATAAATCTGAATGACAATAACACTTGCTTTCGGGGTATCCTCAAGTTCAGTGAAGTGATACCATGGTGGCCATCATCAAAGTGGCATGAGAGACCTATGAGTAGAGCCCATTGTTTCCCGTTCCGTTTGACAGAAAGGCAGTGAGTTTATGTGGTTTGCTCAGTTGCCCTCGTTGGATATATGGAGGGGCTAAAGATAGGCTGTGGCACACACGACCTGTATTGTGGTTATTTTGTGTGGTTTTGTTTGTTTAGTTAGTTGATTTGAGGTCTTTGAGACAGAGACTTGCTATGCTATGGAGCCCAGTTGGTCTCAAACCTGTGATCTTCCTGCCTCCACCATCAAGTGTGGGGATTCAGGTGTGTGCCCAGAAACGGGGTGGATTTTTATACTGGTTGTATCAGAATGTGATACGCTGTGAGCGTCTTGTGAAGACAGGCTCCCTGGGAGTCTCCCACCTTGGTTTGGAAAAAAGCGCCACACCTTAGCATGGAGTCCATGCCGAAATTCCAGCCCTCCTTCCCTTTCCCCTTAGTCAAGCTCTTCCTGACTCATGGGGAAGATAGTTCTTTCTAAACCCTCGGAGCCAAAGACCAAGTGTCAGGCTGAGCTTGTTAGGGTTGCCTATGACCCAGTCCTGACAGGTCTATGTCACCCAGCCTGAATAACAGGTAGAACAGGCTGTGGAAGCTACAGGAAGCCACAGCTGTCCTTAATGTCACCCTCCCAGCTGTCTGAAGCCCTAACCCAGGTCATGTGGTATTGCCAAAGGTGCTATGAGCCATAGTGTTTATGTCACCTCTGCCTTCTAAATAACCACACCTTGCAATTTGACACTGTCCTTGGTCCCTGTGAGTTCCTGAAGCCTCCTGGGGGTCATTACAGTTCACCAGCAACCTGAATGCCTTGGGAACTTGTGGTGCAGTAACCAGCTGGGGCAGAAGGGGAAATATTTTAAAGAGACACTCTGCCCACCTTGCTCAAACTCTTAAATAATGGATTCTGAAGTGTTAGAATTTCCCCAAGCATCTTATGCCTGGGGAAGAGTAAGGCTAAAGCTTTGGTTTCCACCAGAGGAGGAACTTGCCTCCCAGGAAGAGATTTCTACAGTTTTGCCAATCTGTCAGACTACTCTGTAGGATAGACCAGAACCAAGATAGGGATGACAGGTCAGTGATGGGCATGATCACACCTCAACCAGCACAGCTTAGAGCTTCATGCTTCTTGTTTCCTACTTAAACCTAAACCTAATGTCAATACACCAAAACTAGACTTGTTGGGGTGACCGCTTGTACCACTTTGTCCTTCCCAATATGGCCATAAAGCATGAATGTCCATTCTCTGCTTTCTTTAAATTTTATTTGTCTTGGAGCTTTTGGTTTTGGGGGGTTGTTTGTTTGTTTGTTTTAGTTTTTGTTTTGTGAATGGGTATTTTGCTCACATGTATGTCTGTGCAGTACTTACATGACTGGTACTAGAGGAAGCCAGGAGAGAGTGTCAGGTCACCTGAAACTGGAGTTACAGACGGTTGTGACCTGTTGAGGGGATGCCAGGAACCAAACTAGGTCCTCTGGAAGCGTAACCCAAGCTCCTAACTGCTGAATTATTCTCCGCACCCCTCAGTCCCTGTTTTGAGGTGGTGTTGGTGTTGGTGAACTTTTTTTTATTATTGTCTGCATTTTATTTTGCTTTGTTTGACAAGATCTCGTTACGCAACCCTGACTATCCTGGAACTCACTCACTATGTAGACCCACAAACTTGCAAACTCTGCCTGCAAGTGCCAGGAGCAAAAGCGTATGCCTGTCTCTTTAATTAGCACAATGGGGACAGGTGGCCAAACCTAGCATATCAGGATGCTTGGATTGAGGCTTATCCTAAGCACAGAGGAGGCAGTTCCTGATGTGAGAGTGAGGATTGATTTGAACGCTGTCTCTAACAGTACCAGCTGGGACCTTGGACTCATTTCTGGGGAGTATAACATGTTGTGCTCTTGTTGAGGCTCCGTGTCCCTCGTCTGTGAAAGGAAGACTGAGACCTCTCTCCCAGCACCATCACGGGGATAAATGAGATACATTCATCCCTCAATATCTGGGGATTGTTTCCAAGACTCTTTCCTGTACTCAGGTTTGCAGACATACAAGAGGCCCTTGGTTTATCAGTAGCCAGTATGCACCACCTGTTCTCTAGGCAAGCATTGTACCACTAAGCTGCACTCCCAGCCCTCTTTCCACTTTTATTTTGAGACATGGTCCCCACTAAGTTGCCCTGGCTGCCCTTGAAATGTCCTCCTGCCTCAGCCTTCCCAATAGCTGGGAGTACAGACCTTCACCACCAGGTATGGCTCAAACACGACCTATTTCTTTGTATTCTATTTTTGGGGCTGAAGAGATGGGTCAGCAGTTCTAGACACTTGCTGCTCTTGCGGAGGACCACAGTATGGTCTCCACAACCCACATCCAGCAGCTCACCACCATCTGTAACAACAGCGTGAGGGGGTACGACTCCTTGTTGTGGCCTGTGACTGCACCTGTACACATGTGCACATCCCTCAAACACGCACGCACTCCTGCACTTTGGGGATCAACCTGCACACTAGGTAAGCACTTGACAACCACCGAGCAGAATGCCCAGCTCCCGCCCATGTTCTGTGAATGAATTCCAGACAACTCAGAGTCTCTCATCCAAGGTAAGGGCTCTAGAAACATATTTTATGCCATATTCCCTAGGGAACGCTAATAGAAGAAAACTTCATACACGCTGCATATAGAAACAATTTTTCTCCGAATATTTTCACTTGACAGTTGGCTGGATCATGAGTGCAAGACTGCAATTGGGTAGGGTGGGGGTCAGCAGGCATTGAGCACGGACCTGCAACCCTGGACAGACGCAGAGATGGGAGTGGGTGTGTGTGTAAAGGTGGATGTCATAAGGAGCATCACGCCACACTCACAGCCTAAGCCACGATCCCTGTAAATGAAGCGTCCCACCTGCCAGGCCTGGAGGGAGGCTGGGGAACAAGGAGGGAGACTCAGGCCACAGCTTTGCTTTCATCTCCTAAGCTCCCAGCTGCTGGAGAAGCCAGGCAGAACCACTTATCAAGAGTTATTTCAGGGCTTCATAAACAATTATCAACAATTATACAATTCTTGCCAGGTGCCTCAGGGCAGACAGATGTCACACACAAGCTCGGTGCCCTCTGGGAAGTTCATCTAAAAGCAAAGACAAGATTTAAAAAAACAAAAACAAAAAAAAAAAACAGAAAAAACAAGTAGGGGGTGCTCTTCTGGCCTGTGGCCAGGCTTGCTGGTGGCTCTTTGGTTCCTAGGAACGGGGTGTCCTTCTCAGGGCTCCTCCACAGGACAACTCAAGCCTCCTACGGGAGCCAGTCAGATGTAGTCCATGAATCAGAGGCCCTCCTTCCCAGCCAGGCACACCTAGTGCTGTGTGACATCAAGCATGTGACATCACTTCTCTGAACTTCACTGCTTCATTTAAATGATGGGGATAATATTGGGACTGACTCACAGGGTCAATGATTTAAGGAGTAAAGTCGAGAAAAGTTTTTGGCATTGGTGTGGTGAGGAGAAAAGGCCTGGCCAACACCCCTTGCTTCCCTGGTGTTTATCCAGGTTACAACTGCATCTGAAACATGCTTTTCACTGATGGCTACTAGAATGTCCTAAATATTACAGGGTTCTTGTGCACACCAACATTCAGTAATCTGTTTTAATGACTCTTCCAATAGGGTACCGCTTTGTTTGGGGGGGATGCTGCTTGACTTGTCGTTCTTAAACAAAATTTTACTAGGAACCAATGAGATGGCTTTTTGGGTAAAGGAGTGTGCCTCCAAGGGGGGTGACCTGACTTCAATCCCTGCAATCCACATGGTGGAAACAGAGAATTGGCTCCCAAATGTTGTCCTCTGACTTCCACATGTGAGTAGTAAAATATGAACAAAAATAAATAAATAAAATGTAAAAAAATAAACATTATTTTACTATCATTATAATTTGTTATCATTATATCATATGTCATCTTATATCATTAATATCATTATTTTTATCATTATAATTTGACATTTTAATCATTTAAAGTGTACAGTTCAGTAATATCAAGTCATTTATGTTGTTTTGCAATAAATCACTAGGATGTGTGTGTATTGTACAGTTGGATACATGTAAATGCATGTACAAGTGAGCACATTGTTGGAAACCCAAAACAGATGGCTAACTGTGGTGCCTATTAGTATACCAAAGTGCATACTGGTTGCCAGGCTCACTCAGTACCTGGGACTCCTCTTCTTACCATGCCTCCTACCATAAATCTCTCCAGCCCAGGGGCTTTGCTTTCCTTGCCTCAGCTTCTGACTCCTATATAACCCTGCCATTCGGGCTACACTCTCTCTTGGTCCTCTGCTCTGGACTCCTGGTCCCCTCTCTCACATCTCTCTTTTCTTCCTTTCTGGTTCCACTGGCCCCACCCGGTGGCCTGGTCTATCCTGCCAGCCATGTTCAATCTGCTCCTTCCTCTCTCTGCTCTGGACTCTTCCAGGTCCCTATGGTTGAACTCTCCCTCATATCTACAATAAAAACCTTCCTCACCAGACCTTGGAACAGTCAAGCCCTCATTTCCATTCACACATGTGTCTGAAGGCTGAAGACCGATGCTGGGTGTCTTATTCTCCGCCTTACTCTTTAAGATACTACCTCTCAATGAACCTGGACATCATTCGTTCAGCTAAACTGATTGGCCAATGAGCTCCAGGGATCTGCCTGTCTCTATCATTTCACTCCCTAGCCCTGCGATTTAGGTATGTGCCTACTAGATCTTATCCTACATGGGTGCTGGGATCAAACCCAGGCCCTCACACTTGTAAGGTGGACATGTTACTGACTAGGCCCTCTCCCCAGCCTGTTTGTCACCTTATTAAAAAACATCATTGCTTCTGAATATTATTTTGCTATTACTCTTATACATTACATAATTTGTCATCTTAACTATTTAAAGCGTACAGCTCAGCCAGATGTGGTGGTGCACATATTTAATCTCAGCACTCAGGTGGCAGGAACAGGCAGATCTCTGTGAGTTTGAGACCAACCTGGCCCATATAACCAGTTCCAGGCCAGTCAGGCCTATATGGTGAGAGCCTATCTTATAAAATTGGGGAGGGGTGGCGCACAACTTTAATCCCAACACTCAGGAGGCAGAGGCAGTCAGATCTCTGTGAGTTCGAGTCCAGCCTGGTCTACAAGAGCTAGGTCCAGGACAGGCTCCAAAGATACAGAGAAACCCTGTCTCGGGGAAAAAAAATTGGGGGGGAGAGTACGGTTTTGTACTATGAAGTGTATTCACCGTGTTATACAATAGATAGCTAGAAAATTATCACTTTCCAAAAATGGAACTGAGCACCATTTCCTCCTGGCTCCTTTCCTGGCTCCCTGAGGCAGGGGAGAAAGGGCAGCAGGTCAAGGGGAGATGGAAGAGAAAGATGTCCCTTAACATGGGATCTGGTTTGCGTTCCTGCTGGCAGAGAGTCAAGAAGCTTCACATGACCGTTAAAGCCAAAACGGCCTACAGAGATAGCAGTCGAACACCCAAAGACATCACAAACAAGGCTGGTAAAGCAGCCTGTGTTGACTCAGGGCCAGGGTGGTGACGGCCTTGAGCTCACCTCTACCAACTCCCCTCTCACACCCCTAAACCTAACTAGTGTACTTCATAACCACCTTACTATTTCATTTACCAAAGGAAATCCTTCAAGATAAGAAAAACAAGTAAACCAGGCTGTGTTTCTCTCTTTCTTTACTTTCCTTTCTTTCTTATTCTTTCTTTTTTTTTTTTGCTTAACTTTACAAGTCACTTAAGTTGTAAATGTTAGCCTTTTAACCTTGTTATAAGTTACAACCTTTGAGCAAGGCTACATAGAAAACCACAGAATCGTATATGTAGCCACCGCAAAGACACTTCACACAATGTTTTCTCTTGAGAAGACCGACAGCTTGAGTTTGATTCCCCAGGACCACAAGGTAGGAGAGCACTGACTCCTACAAGTTGTCCTCTATTCTACGTGTGTTAATACACACGTGCCCACACGCATGCATATGAGCACACTGTGGCACACATACACACAAAATAAAACATTTTAAATGTTAAAAATTAAACAATAGATGCCCATGCTTCACTTAAAGCATTAGCTCTACTTAAGAAACTCACTAATTCTGCCTTATTCTGACTTGTTCTGGATTCTTTTTTCCTCTCTTCCTCTCTCTCGTTCTTTCTCTCTTCCTCTCTTCCGCTCTCTTGTTCTCTCTCTTCCTCTCTCTCTCTCTCTCTCTCTCTCTCTCTCTCTCTCTCTTTCTTTTTTCAAGATAGAATTTCTCTGTGTAGCCCTGGCTGTCCTGAAACTTGATTCATAGACCAGGCTGGCCTCAAATTTAGAGATTTTCCTGCCTCTGCCTCCCAAGTGCTGCACCTAGAGGCATGCACCATCATGCTGGGCTTGTCCTGGATTCTTTTCTGCAGCGTAGTAAAGGATCCGAGTTGACTTGAGTGAAGGTCCCTAAGAGGGAAGGAACTTCTCAGACTGTTAGCAGCAGTGCTGGGCTGCATTTTCCTGTCCCCACGGACAGCCCCAGCCCTTGGGGACCACCACACTCATCTCTGTTTCTATGAAAAGATTCTTTTAACCCTATGTACAAAGCCAAAGAACAGGGTCCACAGCAGCTGCAAATACCCACACTAGAGCTGCACAAACAAGCCAGTCAAACTCCCAGCGTGGGTGGAGGAGGGACTTGTGAAGCCCCACCCCTCAAAGAGTTGCTATTGGTTACTGCTGGGGAAGAGAGCATCAGTTTTCTTCAGGGAAGCAGCTCCAGTACATTGTCCTACATCCATACACACACAGAGAGCACTAAGTGGATTCAGTGACCTAAAAAAAAAATAAGAGCATATGACGTTGGGAAGAAAAAGTGGGCTGAGGGAGGGGCAAGAGGGAGAGAATAAGGATGGGTTTGATCAAAATACAGTATATGTATCTATGAAATTCTCAAACAATAAAAAAATCATAAAACGAACCAGTACCCATAACATGGGGCTGGAGAGATGGCTCAGCAATTAAGAGCATGGGCTGCTCTTCCAGAGGACCTGGGTTCAATTCCCAGCACTCACATGACAGCTCACAATGGTCTGTAACTCCAGTTGTGTGGGATCTGGCACCCTCTCACAGACATCATGCAGCCAAAACCCCAATGCATACAAATATATAAATATAAATAAAATAAATAAATAAACCTTTAAAAAATAATATCTACAATATAAGTTATGGAACTTAGAACAAAATAAAAAAGTAAAACTCTGTGCTGGGCTGGAGAGATGGCTCAGGTACTGCTCTTGCAGAGGAGCTGAGTTCAATTCCCAGGCCCCACAACAAGCAGCTCACAACCACTGTAGCTGCAGCTCCAGAGGGTCTGATGCCTCTGGCTTCCATGGGCACCTGTACCTATCGGCATGCACGCATAATTAAAATTCTGTGCTCAGGATGTACAGAAAATGTCAGGTTGGAAACGGCGGAGAATTAAGTCACGCTCAGGGCCCTTCTGAATACAGTCACAGAGGTCACGAGGCAAGGCCACGGAAGCCTAAAGTCCCAGAAGAAAAGTGGCTTTCCTGAGGTCACAGAGCACCAGCTGGGGCTGATATCCACGCCTATAATGTTCTGTGACTCCTAGGCGGGGAATGCAGCCGAGTTGGTAGCGTCCCCCAGGGCTCCAGCCTCATGATCACACATACCAGCTGTGGTGAGGAAGCCCCTATACCTCAAGAAGATCAGAAATTCAGGATCATCCTCAGCTGCAGTGAGAGTGTGAGTCCAGCCTGGGCTACATGGCCCCGTGGCAAGAGAAGAACATTTGCCTGCTTCTTTTTCTTCCTACATTGGCTAACGGGAAGCTGCGGATGGCAGGTTCGCGCGCCAGGCCCCCAGAGTCACTCGAGTCTCGTGGCCAGGTCCTCTATCTGATTTCAATATGAGCAATGAGAACCCCCCGTTTTAAATTAATTGGTTTGAGTGTTTCCAGAGAATTAAGTTAGCTCACAGATGCAGTCTCAGCAGAGGGGATCAGTCACACTCAGTCCTCTGTGACAACTCTGCTTAGCTCCTAGTGTGTCACAGCCCCACAGTAGGGATTACTTTCCAGAGCTATAACCTTCAATCCTGTTTAGCACTTTCATTAAACTGCTGAACTCAGAGACCTGTCCCCTCGAAAGTTTTTAAAAGTAGGTGCCGTGGAGATTACTCGGTGGTTAAAGCCCACAAGTGTGAGGGCTGTAGCTTGATCTCCAGAATCAACATAAATGCCAGACACCACACCCACCCACAATCCCAACCTCAGCAAATACAGACAAGGGCTCCTGGAGCAAGCTGGCTAGGAAGACTAGTCCTATCTACCAGCTCTGGCTTTGACTGAGAGAGTCTGCCTTAATGAATAAGATGGAAGAGCTATACAGGGTGATTCCTGTAACCAATCTCAGGCCTCCACATGCATACAAACCCATGCAGCGCACCCACTCATGCGACTACACACATGCAAACATGTATACACACATGCACACCACACACATATGAAAGAAAAAGGAAAAAGAAAAAAAGCAGTCTGTAAAAGTCATGGGGTTTCCTTTGTTCTTCAAGTTGCTGTTGGATCTCCTTCCTAGCTTCTTCCAAGGCAAATGGTCCATGTTACTAAAGGATACCCTACTGTTAACTAAACTCAGCTCTTCTCTCCATAGAAGTGGGGTAGGGTAGAGAGCTTGATTATTTAAAACATGAATTTTGGGTTTGGAGAAGTGGCTCAGTAGTTAAGAATACATGCTGCTCTTGCAAAGGACCCAGATTGGTTTCTAGCCTCTACATGGCAGCTCACAATTACATGTAACTCCAGCCCCAAGGAATCTGGGGCTCTCTTCAGACACACACACACACACACACACACATACACACACAAAGAGAGAGAGAAAGAGAGAGAGAGAGAACTTTAAAGAATCACATTTTTAAATGTAAGCAAAAATGAATTTTAATCATGGTTAAAGAGCCAGGCTTGGTGACAAACGCCTGTCATCCCAACACTTGAGATAGAAGAGGTTCCAATTGATTAAATCTAATCCTAACTAGATTTAAGAAGCAAGCTTAGTCAGGTGGTGGTGGTGGCAACACATGCCTTTAATCTCAGGACTCAGGAAACAGAGGCAGGCAGATCTCCATGAGTCTGAGGCCAGCCTGGTCTGCAAGAGTTAGTTCCAAGACAGCTAGGACTGTTACACAGAGAGACCCTGTATTGAAAAACCGAGGAGGAGGAGGAGGAGGAGGAGG
>LOEQ01011267.1:20180-31501 GCA_001685075.1 Bramus lutescens
AACCCCCAGACTTAATGGCTACTAGGTTGGACCTCTCGGCCAGGTCTGCCTCACTCTCATCCACATCCAGCCATAATATATTGTAGTCTTTGTAATTTGCTTCTATTATCATCCATGGCAATTAATAACAATAATAATAATTATTATTTTAAAATAAAATTGTGCAGAATTGAATTTCACAAGTGTTAGTATCCAGGCATCTGTGCTGGCCTGCCCTTAGGGTCCTGACAGGATATGTTCTCTGCCTGCAGCCACGAAGAGCACCTCCTGTGCACATTTTCTATGTTCCCTTTTAAAAGGTGGGCCTTGACCACCCCCCTCTCTCTCTTCCTATCTCTTTCTCTTCTACCACTCTTGTCCCCAGGGACTGGTCTCTGCCCCTCTCTGCCCCCTTCTCTCTCCTCTTCCAATAAACCTCTTACATAACCCTTGCTGCATGGCGTGACTACTCTTCGTGGAGTTTTTTAAAATTACAACAGTAAGGAGTTTACAAATCACTCTCAACAGTTCTGGTCCCCAAACTATATTAAGAAGACGGAATCCTGCGGAGAAAAATATATAGCTCAATAAAAACAACAACAACAACAACAAAAGGATGGAATCCTTCCCTTATGTTTTTAATAAAGAGAATAAGAAACATTTCTATTTGCCCTGCCTAGGACCAGTTTTTGGTGTCCTTCATTAAGATATATCATGGCTAATTATGACTAAGACAGAAAGGCAACCTGAGGAAAATTGTAAACTTTTTAGAAGTCAAAAAGATGACATTTCTTCATTAAATTAATTATTACTTACTAAAAATTTATCACAAGAAATAAAGCCCTCCCAGGAGTTACTGTCCTTCGGCCAGCCCCACCTTCAGAAAGCTCTCTGTCTGTTGTCACCAAGGCATTCCTGGGAGCTGTCCGGGAATAAAGACTTTTCTCTTTAGAATGGGTGGGAACCTGGTCAGCCTGCAGGCAACCGCAACCGGCCTGCTGCGGGCCCCCATGGTCCTTCCCACCCACTTGCTGGGGGAGGGGGGATGATAATAAAAGAAAAGAAAGAAAGAAACAATGCCCTTTAATCATTGATAGGATTTACTCCATACCTGGAAAGTGTGAATGAAATAGGAAGACACGAGGTGTTGCCAACAACTTCTAATTTGGGCCTCCCTTTGTTCCTTCTCGGTGAACAAATTCCTATCAGTAGAGCACCAAACTGTCTTAGCATTCCCTTGATAGGATTTCTGCTGGCCATGGTATAACCTCAGCTGGCTTGTTTGTACTTGTCTTAGGAGCTAAGTGGAGGAAGTTGGACACAATACTTAATTTAGATTTAATGCCCTAGGGTACGTCAAGAAACCTGAACGTGAATCTCAAGTTGCAAAAGACACAATTCAGAGAAAACATGATATTCCTTCTCCCCTGGCATTTTGCTAATAGAATTATAAAGCTAAATGGAAGATTACCCCCTGCTGTATTACATTCACTCTGAACACCCTTCACCCCCATCGCAAGCAGCAGCAACATTTATAGGTACAACGATATTCCTGATGTGCTTCCTGGATGGCAATACTACCAGCCCAAATGTACTGTGAACGTTCAAAACGGCCTTCCTGGGGAGAAGAGCGGGTTCCTACTGCTTCTTTCATCTCCGTTAAAAACACAGTAGACAGCAGGACTGCTGGGCTTTTTGTTTGTGTGTTTGGTTGGTTGAGGTTTTGTTTTGTTCTGTTTTGGAGACAGGGTTTGTCTCAACAGCCCTGGCTGTCCTGTAACTCACTCTGTAGACCAGGCTGGCCTTGAACTCACAGAGATCTACAGCCTCAGCCTCCTTCGTGAGGGGATTAAAGGTGCTCACCATCATTGCTTGGCTTGTTTTGTTTTGTTTCCCTTCCAATTAGCAATTCTATAATGGAAAAAAAACATCAGGAGTTTAAATGCATGACAAATTGGGAAGACTCAGGCGCACATTATGTATGAACAGCTAGGCTGGTTTCCTGACCAGTGAGCAGGGGCAGGTTTGTAAAGGAAAGTCCCCCGGAGAAGGCTGGTGCTGGACTTCACTCTGCTGCAACACTGTCATCAGCTCTAGCAGAGCTGGGGTTCGCCATCGTCCAGCTGTGCTTTTGGAGGTGCTGTCATTCACAAGTGGATGACCACTTCATGAACCCTGGGAGACAGTTATTAAACCCTTGTACAGGAAAGAGCTCCAGTACACTGTCTTATCGCCTCTCTTTTTAAATCATCATGTCAACATTTTTTTTTTAATTTGTAAAAGTAGGGAAGACATTTTTCAAAGGATTTCTCATTCCTTAGCACTTACATCCCACTAATATCTTGACAAATGATCTTTTAGTTTGTTTACATTGGTTCTTCTGGGACAATGACCTGTAATTACATAAGGTATACTGTTGGAAGGATGGCCCGCTTGTTTTTCCTGGCTGCCCAGCTAGCTTAGCACTGAATTAACCACACAGAAACTGTATTAATTAAATCACTGCTTAGCCCATTAGCTCTAGTTTCTTATTGGCTAATTCTTACATCTTAATTTAATTAATAGAAATGGTTCTATTAATCTGTATATCTCCACATGGCAGTGGTTTACCAGGTAAAATTCCCAGGGTCTGTCTCTGGTGGTTCCATGGCGTCTCTCTCTGACTCCACCCTTCCTTCTCCCAGCATTCAGTTCTGTCCTCCCTGCCTACCTAAGTTCTGCCCTATGAACAGGCCAAGGCAGTTTCTTTATTCATTAACCAAGAAAAGCAACACACAGACANGCTTAGCCCATTAGCTCTAGTTTCTTATTGGCTAATTCTTACATCTTAATTTAATTAATAGAAATGGTTCTATTAATCTGTATATCTCCACATGGCAGTGGTTTACCAGGTAAAATTCCCAGGGTCTGTCTCTGGTGGTTCCATGGCGTCTCTCTCTGACTCCACCCTTCCTTCTCCCAGCATTCAGTTCTGTCCTCCCTGCCTACCTAAGTTCTGCCCTATGAACAGGCCAAGGCAGTTTCTTTATTCATTAACCAAGAAAAGCAACACACAGACAGAAGGACCTCCCACACCAGCATACCGTATTGTGGAGGCTGCTAAATTCATCTTTGTCTACTTGGGACCCCATTTTAATGTCTGCCTACTACTACATAAAGTGCTGTTGCTATAGCTTGCTTTACCAATCAATAGCCACAGAATTTAGTTTTTTTGCTTACACCCTGACTCCAACACAGATACTGTTTTTTGTTATTATAAACATATTTCTAATAATCATTGCATAGAAGGACTAGTTAATTCAAAACATATTCATATTCATGGGTGAGCATGCAAAATAACCTGCTCAATGTGTTCCTTCACAGGGATACTCAGATAGGGTATCCTAGTCTACTACACCTTTATCACCGTTGGATACGGTGACATTGCTATGACATTTCTAGCTTAGCAGATACCTTTGGAACTCAGTTATGATTTTTCACCTCTCTGGTCATTAGCAAATATCCCTGTAAACTGGCTCAGTATTCATACGCCTTATAAATTCTCTTCTATTTGTATCCTTGCTACTATAAACTGACTTCTCTCAGATCTTTCACTCTTTTTTCACCTTGGAATGTGTGAACTCAACATTTATTACTTTGTCTAGTATTTGATGTACGCTTTCCCTTTAAGGACATACACTGAGAATTTTATATTTTCACTGCATCTACAACAGTATGTTTGCTTCTTACTGCCTTGTGCTTCTAGCCTTAAGAAACTTCCCTATAAACAGAAAAATGCAATTCCTTTTTTTCTAGATTTTCTTTTTTAAATATTTAAATTTGTGGTTTACCTAAAATAATTATCCATAATGGTGTATGGATCCACACGGTTATTCTCGTTGCTGGCAAACAGTTGTACTGGTTTGCTGAATATTGGTAACATTACATAATACAGATATAATTGTGTATTATATAGACAGTTGTAGGACAACACCATCTTACTAAGCTATCCAGCTATTAAAGACTTAATAATTAAAGTTATTATAGTTTTGTATAATTTCAATATAGACACACAATCCATGTCTCCATAATTTATAATGCCTCTTGGATTTTACCACACAAATTTCATTACATATCCTTAGTTTTTCAGTATAATTACTTTGTCATTTCTCCTATAGAACAGTTTTATTTTTTCTCCTAAAACTCAATATCACACTTAAAACTTATCTAAAATAGGGCTTTCCTTATAAAGAATAATGAGTAAGACTCAGATCAAATAAAGTTAGAAGAATGTCATAATCAAATCATAGTATAATGTACAGACTATCCTGAAATAAACAATAATAAATGAGTTGCCTCCGACCTGCTGCATGCAGATGAACAGTTTGTCAATCACCATATTACTTGTTTGGTGTTCAAAGAGTGATGTTTAGACACCATATATACCATCTCTCTACCTAGAGGTAGGATGTGTCTGACATGTAGTCATTTATTATGTTTTGTTCCAGACTAAGAAAGCTGGCTTAGGGCTTCAGCTTGACATGCCAAACAGAATTCTTCTTACATTCGTAAACACTGAGGAGAGCTGGGTTCCCACCTGGGTTCCCATCGCTAGTCCCAGCACTCGTGAGGGCGGCCTGTTGCTGCCAGTCTGGCTTACAGTGTGGGACACTGTCTCAAAACAATAAGACAAAGAAAAGAAAAGCAGAAACAATAGAATAAATAAACATAAGGGGGAAATAATAGGAAATAGGACGCTAGGCAACATTTATGGCCAGGAAGCCTAATAAACAAAAACAAATTACTGGAGTAAATAAAAACTGTTTGTTTGTTTGTTTGTTTGTTTGTTTGTTTGTTTGTTTTAATGATCTTCTGGGACTAGAACTGCTTTTACATTAATATCTATTGTTTTAAATTTTGGTTTTTATTTTTAAATTTTCTTAATTGAACTATTGGGAAAGGTCATGTGTTCAGAAAACCACCAAATATTTTAATGCCAAATTTCCCGTTTTTCACAAGAATATTTCTTACATAATCATAATAAAACCACACAAACTGGCCAATGAACACTTATATAGCCATCTAATCACCAACTCTACCTATGTCTGCCCTATGTCCCCAAAATATTCTGTATAATAAAAGGATCCAGTCTGGAGTCATGTGCTGTCTGAGGCCCTCCACCCCTCCACACACCAACTTTATAACCTTGATCCTTTTAAAGAATGTCCTCCAATTTGGATTTATTTTCACAATTTATTTTATTTACTTATTATGTCTGTGTCTGTGAGAGAGGTGTGTGTGAGAGAGAGACAGAGAGAGAGGGAGAGATGTTTGTGTGTGATAGAGATGTGTGTGTGTGATAGAGAGAGGTGTGTGTGTGATAGAGATGTGTGTGTATGTGAAAGAGAGAGGTGTGTATGTATGTGTGTATGTGATAGAGAGAGGTGTGTGTGTGTGTGTGTGTGTGTGTGATAGAGGGGTGTGTGTGTGTGTGTGTGTGTGTGTGTGTGATAGAGAGGTGTGTGTGGTGGGGAGGGTGTCTCACCACAGCATGAAGGTGGAGGTCAGAGGTCAGCTTACAGGATCCAGTTCTTCCCTTCCCCATGTGGAACCCAGATAATGAACTCTGGTTATGAGGCTTAGCAGCAGGCGACCCTACCCACTGAGATACCTTCAGGCCTTGGGTTCATCTATTTTCTCATAACTGAATTTAAGATTTAAATCTACAATAAGAATGTCGCAGACTATTCCCATGTTCCCATGGCATTTTTCCACAGAGAAGAGCAGTCAGTTATTTCATTGGTTTCCTTCTCAGAATTATAAAGTATAAAAAATAACCTCATTCTCTCTACAACTGGACAAAACAACCAATATTTCTTAACTTTGCTTTTTTTGGGGGGGCGGTGAACAACAACAACAACAAAAAATGGCCTCTGCACCAATAACTATTGTTGTCTAACAAACCATTTCAGAACACTATAGCAAGAGCTCTTTTCTAAAGCACTGTTCTCTAGTGTAAGCTGGGGCCAACTGGGCAGGGACTTCTGGGCTGGGCCAGGCTGATCTCAGCAGGGCTGCTCAAGTCTGTGGTCGGCTGTGGGGCCAGCAGGGATGAGTCATGTCTTCACAAACACAAAATGAAGACATCATCACTTTTGCTATATTCTATTGGCTAGGAGTCAAAAGGTCAGACAGGTCCAAGCTTTGTATAACTAACAGTTTCCACGAGATGAGCAAGTGCTCGTGATTAAATCGTTAATTTTAGAAGCTGTTTGGTTTCTCTGCCGCTGAGCCAGAAAGCAGGCCCAAGGAGTAGCCTGTAGCTTGAAAGAACCTACTTCTCTCATGGCTGTTTTTTATATCAGGAGTTGTAATGCAAAAACTAAACCCATACTTTCTAACTTCATAAGTTTTCCACAAAATGAAAGATTATTAGGAAAACAACATAGACTTGTACATCATTATAAATATTAATTTCAGGTAGCATATAATGCTAAACAATTACAAAAGAACATCTAGAATATGAAATTGAATTTCTCCCATTTACCCATGGAGAAATTTCTTAACTTTCCATAAGTATTTTTCAAGTATAAAATTACTCTTGGAAAAAAATAATCAGCAATCTTACCTCCCAACGTGTTTTTCAAAAACATTTTTATTAATTCCCTGAGAATTTTATTAAATGTATTGTGAACATATTCACCTGCCTCAACTCCTCTCCTTCCCACAGGCTCAACCCCCCATTCCTTCCTACACAGTAGTGGTTTCCTCCTCTTCCTTCTCCTCCTTTTCCTCTTCCTCCATTTTATGCCCCATCGAGTCCGGCTTGTGCTGCCCAGCTAGTCTTGGGACTGGCGCCCGCCTTGCCTATGGTTGACCTACGTCGCTTTTTAAAAAGTAACTGATTCTCCTCCCAGCAAATATCAAATACTAACATCTCCTGAGATAGCGGTGGGATTGCGTGCCCCCAACCCCCAACGCCACTACCCCAGCCCCACGTCCATTCCCCTCCCCCGCTCTACCCTGGGGTGTGTCTGACCAGAGCTTGCTTGCGCATGCCTTCAACAGTCACTGTTTACAGAGCATCCGCCCTGTTGTGTCTGAAAACCCTGGAGACTTGAGGTTACCCACCACCTGCCCTTACCATCTTTTCTGCCCTCTCCTGCAAGGCTCTGAGCTCAGGATAAGGAGTGTGCTGTGAACGCCTGAGATAGGTCTGAACACTCCACGGTCCATGGCTCTCTGCACACTGACCAGCTGAAGGTCTATGTTAATTGCCATCTACCGCCAGGAGAGGCGTCTGTGTTGAGGGCTAAGCTCTGTTGCGAGGAGATCTGGCCTATGGGTGTAGTTAGCAAGAAGTCATTTCCAATGTGTTGTTTGAAATGGTTTTATTTTTGAGATTCTAATTACATCATTTCTCCCTTCCCTGTCCTCCCTCCAAATCCTCCAATACACCCCACCTCTTTCTCTTTAAAATTCATGGCCTCTGTTTTCATTAATTGTTGTTATATGCACATATATATATGCATATATATTCTTAAATAGGACCTGCCAAGTCTGTGCAATGTTACTATATGTATGTTTTCAGGCCTAACCGTTCAGTGTATGAGTCTGTTGTTTGGATGTTAGCAGAGGAAAGGACTTGGAATATTTGCCCATACAACTTAAAGCCCAAATCTATAATGTCTTTCAGTCTGTAACTGAGGAATTTGTCGTATTTGTGTCATTTTTCCTTCTCTATATCTGTTTTCTTATCTGTACATATAGTGGGCTTTGATATTTGTGGAATTTAAGGTTCTCGGCTATGTTTACATTGGAATCATCCTGAAGGAACATGATGTGAACTGGATTATGCCTAGCCCAAGGCCACTCTTCTTGGCTGACTGATCAGCAGCTGTGTACAGCTACCTGGATTTCTCCAGGAAGTTCTCCAGGACTTTCATCTCATAACCTTCAACCTTTTCTTTTTTCTCAAGATAGATAGACAGTTTTTCATTTCAGTTTTTAGTTTTCAGTCAGGTGATAATTTCTATTTAATTAAGTATGATTTAGAATTTAGGAGTTTGTTACTTATCTAACTGAAATTCACTTTTTATTTATAAACCAATCCACTGTGTCCAGGGGTCACATAAAGGCACAGTAGGCTCCTGGTGTTCCAGAGGCAAGACACAATACAACGGAGTAACTTCCAGAGAACGCAGCTCCATAATTTTTCAAGAACCTTGGCATTTAATAAAAGGTTACTTAACAACTGTCTGTTATTTCATATCTTAGTCCAGAGATGCACAGTAAATATCAGCTGTGTCAATGTCCACTAAGGACTTAGCCACGGTTGCACAATCAAACACATTGCATAATCAGTAACATCACAGTTACCACACATCCAGCTCCTTCCACCGTAGGAAGCCTGGGTTTCTACTTGGAATTGATGACAAACTATGGCAAAGATCAGGTGCTGAGGACTGTTCTCCAATATGTAGGAAAACCAAGCCGACTCACTTATACAATCACAATTCTAGAGGCCTACTTGACAAAAAGTCAATAAGGACCTGGGAAGTATGTCCGACCATCGGTATGCAAACGCTCCTGTAAGGCTTCGGCATCTGGCCTGTGTGTATTAGCGTCAGACGCTGCTCGTTCAGCTGCACACGTCTCTGTTTGTTGTCACTTGTTCAACACATATTTGTTGAGTGTCTAATAATCATGCTCTCCAGGAATAGTTCAGCAGTCCCCACTGGCTTGGCTTTCTAGAAACATTTATCTAAGATACATGGGTGGCTGTGGTGATGCATGTCTATAATCCCAAAACTTTAGAAATGGAGGCAAGAGGAGCAGTAAATTGAAGGTCATCTTTTGCAATATTATGAGTTCAAGGCCAGATCGGTAAGATGAGACCCTGTTTTTAAAAACAGCGATCACCAGGCAGTGGTGTCGCACACCTTTAATCCCAGCACTTGAGAGGCAGAGGCAGGCAAACCTCTGAGTTCAAGGCCAGCCTGGTCTACAGAGGGAGTTCCAGGACAGCCAGGACTACACAGAGAAACCCTGGCTCAAAAAAACAAAATAAAAACAAAACAACAAAAGCAACAAACCAAACCAAAATAAACAAAACAAGCTACAGCAAAAACACCTTGATCCTGATTTCATATCCAGCACGACAGCCCAGTCTGGTCAGCACACCTGACATGAACCCACCCACTCCAAATCCATCCTGTAGACCATGCCCAGTTCACACATCCTGTGTGCTGCCTAGTATGGTGAGTTCCCTGGACCTTAAGCTACCTGCACTGTATCCAACCTCTAGACCTAGCCCGGGAAACACATCACTGTGCCAATGCAACCTGGTCAGCCAGGGGAACCGCTCCTGCCCGCACCATCCCCAATCCTTAAGGACTTGCTGATAGAGACCCCAGCCACCCACATCATCCGCACACTCCCAAGGACAAGGAGGTTGGCATAGCTTGCACCAACCCAAGCAGATCCAGCCATTTGTCCCATTCATGTGCTTGCCACTACATTGAATTACCCCTGTTCACTACCTGAAGGATTGATCTACCAACCCCTCAAATCTGATCTGAAATCAATTAATTTGGCCAACTATAAAAACAATCCAAACTCCCATTCGAAAGAGGGAGCCTAGAATCTCCTATCAAATGTACGTTTCCATGTCTCATACCAAAATCACAACATGAAAGGCCAAGGCAGCATATTTCCCCCTAAGACCACCAGTCCTGCAGAAAGATTCTCCAATAAAATGGTTTGGTAAAATCTGACATGCCTTCATGATGAAAGTCCTAGGGAAACTGGAACTGGAGAAAAGAAGCAGTTTCATAAACTCAGGAAAGAAACAGCCACCGGGGATACAAATAGGAAGAAGTCAAATTATCCCTGTTTGCAATCAATATGTTATACATAAGAGATTCCAAAAATTCCACCATAAAAGTTCTAGAAATTATCAGCAAATTCAGCAAAGTAGCAGGATACAAAATCAAATTACAAAAATCCATAGCCTTCCTATATACCACCAACAAACACACTGAGAAAGAGATCATGGACATGCTTCTGGGAATTCACAATATATAAATAAAATTTTACAAAATAAAGTATCTAAACATTAACATAAGCAAGGAGGTGAAAGACCTCTGTAATGGAAACTCTAAATCTCTGAAGAAAGATTGGGGAAGATAACAAAAGATGGAGAAACCTCCCAGGCTTGCAGCTTGGTGGAGCTAATAATATTGTGAAAGTACCCATACTAAGAAAAACAATTTACATATTCAGTACAATCCCAATACAAATCTCTATAACATTCTTCATAGAAATAGAAAAATTCTAAAGTTCATATGGAACCACATAAAATAATAATGTTGAAGGGATTACCATTGATGATTTCAAGATATATTACAGAAGTATTAATTAAAAATCTTAATTAAACTAAAAATTTAATTAAAACCATGGTACTGAACACATCTTCACAGTGTAGAAAAAGATTATTCTACAGCAATGGAACCTAGAAGAGAAACTACTTCTGCCACTTCTGTAGACAAATATAATTTTCAACTACATTTTACATACTTATGAATGTAGATAAGTATGTAAAATAAATGAAGATAAAAGCAGTTCTTACCCCTTATCTTCGCAGCAGATAGAGACCACTGTAGAAAGCTACACCTTAACCACGACACAGAGAACAACTGATCATGAGGTATCAGCCCACACTGAACAAATCTACAGCACAGCTCCTAAAGGGATGGAAAGGTAAGAACCAGGGAAGCTTCATCTATGAGAGCTTAACAATCTGAGTGCTCACATAAAACGAGAGCAATTGACAACTTCAGTTGATATACCAATGTGGCTGGCGGAACTCACAAAATCCCACCCCCAGATGAAGAAATACAGACAGTTTATGGCTGCAGAGAGAGGAGGAATCCAGGGAAGAAGTCCTTAATTGGTCATTCAATACCAAGTAATCAGCTTTAAAAACATGTATACAAGGGTCTGGAGAGGTGGCTCAAGGTTAAGAGTACATACTGCTTTTGCAAAGGACCCAAGTTAGGTTGCCAGCATCCATGTTAGGCAGCTCACAACCGTATGTAATTCCAGCTTCAGAGGATTGGACACATCTGGCTTCTGTAAGTATCTGCACCCGTGTATAAATAAACAACTACATGTGATTTAAAATATAAAAATAAAATTTTAAACATATACATACAAAACAACACTAGATGGACACAGCAGGTCTCACTTGCATGTGTATGTGCATGTGTGTGTGTGTGTGTGTAAGAATAATAATTAAAGAAAAAGAGGTCAACTTCTAATATCCAGGAGGATAACTATATGTTTTTCTTTGGGTTCACCTT
>LOEQ01011269.1:0-16164 GCA_001685075.1 Bramus lutescens
GCTTGTTCCTTGAGCAGCTGAGGAGAGGGCGCCTCAACTGGCCCCATCCTATTATACTATTATAATATTATACTATTGACTAAATTTATACGACATGCGAAGATATTTGGGGAGTTTCAATTATATGCATTATTTCTTTTCACTAAATACTATTATAGCATAAATATTCGAGATGAGGAAACTGAGGTACAGTATGTTGGCGGTTTTATGTAGTCATATGGTATCTAGTAAGAAATGATCTGAAAAACCGAACAGTTTAAACCTCTCTCCTACCATCTCTCTTAACTTAATGGCCTTCTTAGTGTAATTTAAGACACCTGCATTAGTCTGATTACTCTGTAGCAAGTAATTTCCATTCCAATTGATTTAAATGGACGTTTCCAGGAGAAGAGAATGCCAATGGGATTCTTGTGAAAGGGGTTTATTAATGGAAAGCTCCCAGGAAATGTAGTAGTATAGTAATAAAGTATTCCCCCATTTCATAACGGATGCACTCTCACACACAGAATAACAGATACTAATTTATCCCACATGTACATTCCAAGAGAAAAAGTGTGAATTGTTCAATTTAGATCAATTACCCACCTATAGTAGATAAAAATCGAGGCAGGAAGACAAGGTCATATAGCAAATACCAATGGCACTAAAATGCTTCAAATGAGAGTCAGTTATCATTAAATACATACAGATATGCAGACCCCAAATGTTCCTCATTTTTAGCGTGAATAAATATGTAAGACACACAGACAGTGACCTCCATTAGCATTCAGACCTGTAGACTACATTAATAATTTTAGTGAAGTTTATATTATTTAACCAAGAGAGTAACTCTCTGAGGAGGTAGATATTTTCCTTGTTTTGCAAATGAATGAAAACTCCAGAAGACAAAAACTATGCTCACGTTAGCAGAGCTGTAGGAGCCCAGTCAGATTTTAAATGCTTCTTATCTCTCTATGTATTCTCTCATCACAGCTGCTACAAGGGAGCCAACCAACATTGTCAGAGGAAGTGATGTAAAAGACAGAGATTGTATTCCTTTTCCGATTTTTTCCATCCTTCCTCCCACATTAAAAAAAGGTTAAGAAAGCCAACTCTTGTCTTCACAGGAAGCCATCCTTCTTCACTCCTGTCTTGCCAGAAGATGCTCCCCAGTCTGCCATTCTTAGCTGGCAGGCTATTTAGATAATATCTCATGAATCATATTTTCCCCTGCTCTCCTATGTGTACATCTCCCCTATTATTATATTCCTCTGCAATTTCAAATGAATTAATTTTATATAACGGAGAGACTATTTGACCTTAAAATTTTCCATAGACTCATTTGAAACATAAACATTGCTCAGATATTCAACTTTTGTGGTATATGGGAGCACCTGTCATAGGCTAGTGCCAGAACAGGACTTGAGAATGAAATAAAAACAGTATATTAATATTCTGAAATGTTAAATACGTGTCCTATTAAAAATATTTATAAATAAAGGCAAATTATTTATAATGATAGCAAAGAGTTATTTAGTATTTGACATATTCCTGCTTATAAGTGTCCATTCCTCTGATTCATTAAAATCTTATAAATCCTGTATCACTCTTAGCTGACTGATGAGATATTGAGATTATATTGCCATGGCCAAACCATGATATCTTCGACCTGATTCAAATATATTACTTTTCCTATCCCATATTCCTTAATCCTTTTCATAATTCAGTTATGTATAAGACTGCACAGTATATAAGAGAAATAAAACACTCTGAAATGCCCCACAAGACAAAGTGGTATTAAAGGCCACTTTGATGATAGACTAGTGGTAATATACAGAACCACAGTCTTCAGAGGGAGATTGTCAGGGTTTAGCAATCTGAGAAAAGGCATCAGTGTAAGTCATAGGACACCCACTTTTATACTGCATAGTTGGTTACAATTTCAAATTTCAAAAATTAGGAAGAAGGTATTTAGTATGTAAGTAAGATCTATTAGGTGAGAATAGAAGTATCACAATATTATTAGAGAATGGATACTGAAAAGGAAGAATTAAAAAATAAATAGCCGGGCACATCAGAACATACAGCAGAAGATATACTGAAGGTTGAATTCTGAGTTCAAAATATTACTTTTTATACCTCTGTACTGGCTACCTTTACCTAAGAGGTTATAAGTTATTTTTTACAAAACGTTCAGAGACAAGAAGTTTTGTTATAAGGCTGTAGCACATATTTCAGAATTCCTCTCTCAGAACTTGTGAAAAAAATTGTAGATGAACATTTACAGATTTTGCAATTCAAACAACCTCAGCATCTAATAGTACAATATTTTTCTCACTTCTCTGCAATGTGTGGACTGCTGATTTTGTCTCTGTCTTGCCATTACCCATGGAATGAAAAATTGAATCTCTTTGAAGTGGCTCCCTGATAGGTTTATTTTTAAGTGAATTATAATTCTTTTCATCATTATTGTTTGAGGTAGTATGTTAATATGGTGCACACTTGTTTCAAATATTCAACACTGTTGTATAAGCCCTCTTAATGCTGAGATTACACCTGTGAGCAACCACACCCTGCATGGCAGCCCTATTTTAAACGTTAGTTGTAAGATGTGTATTACAACAGCTTTTATGAGATGGCCTCTACTTCCCACACTTTCTTCAGAGGTGTCTAATGCAGAATTTCTATTTCAATAATAGAACTGAAATTGCCTTAAAGAAACAAATTGCCTGAGGTCAGGATCCTCAGTGAGTTCTATCTTTGTTTTTCTTAGGTCTTAAAACATAGATGGAATGAAATTTGGAATTGAACAATGAATAATAAAAATATGACTTAAAAGGATTTACAAAGCAGATGGAATATTTGGAACACTTAGTATAGAAAAAATATTTTCACTATTTTATCAAGTGTTCTCATAGCTAAAACATTACCTCAATAGGAACACATTGTTTAATGAAATGTTAAATGTCTATCCGTGCTGTTATAATGTCAACACTATGTGGACACACTGGTTATTTCTGCTGAACAGCTCTGAATGACCTTGATAAATGTCTTTGATTAATAAAACTCTAGGAATCAAATTGAAAGTGACTGAATACATGTAGTGTCTATGATAGACAAGACCATTCAAGGTTGACTGACTGGCTATAAAGCCCATATAAATGGGTGGAAGTGGTAATGTATATCATAAAAGTTCAAGTCTCCTGAGCTTATATTCTGTGGTAGGTACTGTTCTAAGTGTCTGCAAGGGTATCTTCACAGTCTTCATAGTGAGAGTATAAGGGAGATTCTGCTTTAACATTCATTTAAAAAGCAAGAAAATTTAGCATTTTGTAGAATTATTAGAAAGGATTATCAATAGCTTACTTTTTATGTTAAAATTTTAAATATTAGCATGAGATCACCTGTAGGTGAATAATGGCCACCTGAAGATATTAAGTCCAGCTATCTAAAATATGTAAGGTTTTGGAGATGAAAAGTTTATCAGTTATGTGAGAGATACCCTTAGATAGTCTTAGCTTGGCATTGGACAACAGACAGAAAGGCTTTATAATCACAGAGGAGGAAAAAGTCATGTGAATTTAGATTCAGAGTTGGAATAGGTGTGACTACATGCAAAGGCATGCCATCAGCTAACAAAGATCTGGAAGATGAATGAAGTCTTGTTTCAAAAATTCTGAAGAGTTTATGACCCTCAATAAACCTTCACTGCAGTTGTGACCAAAACCTTGCTTTCAGACTAATACACACACACACACACACCCCACACAAACACACACACTCATGTTTTTTTAAAAATATATATTGTATTAAAGAATGTTAGGTTAATCTAAAGGTTTATAACAATTTGCTGTTGAAATCTCTGTGCTCTCAAGCAAGTTATGAGAGCAAGCTACATAAAACTTACAAAAGAGTCTATTTGTACAACTGGATAAACATTTAGAGACGGTCCATTTATCGATAATCTTTGGTAGAAGCTGAGTGCTCAGACTCCTCACTTGACATTTCCACGTCAGCTGGGGACATCACTTGCCCTTCTTCCAACTGAATTTTGTTCTTAAGCAATCACATACATGTCCCATTTTCCTTCAAGGAGCCTTTCCTAATTTATTTCTGTTTTAAAAATGGAAAACAGTGTTTTTTTTTTACTACATTTCACATAAGATCCTTCTATACTATATTGTGTACATATCAGTAAAGCTTTTGGACAGAAATGTTATATATTCACGACAAAGTTCCCTTAATTTGGAATATGTCTAACCTCTCTCCTGCCTCCCACTTTTTTTTTAATTTAACTGTATTCTAGATACAAAAGGCCATTTTTAAGTGAGGATCACTTGATTTTTTTTTAGTTTATTTGTGTTTATTGCAATTATTATCATTTAAAAAGCCATGTAGCAATTAGCTTATCTAAAGGAGGCCATGTTCACATTCACATCATTCCTTGTTGTCAAATGCATCCGAGATCTATGGAAGGTCAGCATATCACAAAGAAAGAGTAGTTTCAAGTGATAATTCTTAATTAATGGGGTTTCAGGTTGGTCGGGTGATAATAGTCTAGGTCTTAACAATGTTTAATGTTTGGTTTCTTCTTCTCCAATCTAGACACAATTTTTCTTTCCAATTCTTAACCAAAATGGCTGTGTGAATTTCTTCCTGTGTCTATATATTTGTAAGTCTGTGCTGATGAGGAAAAGCCAAAAATGAGATTAGGGAGAGCTGCACTTTTTCGTTCTGGAGAAATATAGGACATCTGAGAGAGTGTAGTTGACATGAATAAGTTGTCGTTTTCAGGATGTACCTAGATTCTGCCAACTGCATGTGCTGAAGTCAGTTACAGGAAAGCTTTACACAATTTATGAAGTGTTTAAGAATATTAATTGTGGTTGGAGAAACAAATTTCCGGAAATTAGAGATGCATAATTCAAGTGGAGACCTCACCACAGAATCGTGTGCCTGCAATCCTAGCACTTAAGCATAGAACACGATGATCAGCAGTCCAAGCTGATAGGTCATCCTGAACAGCATAAGCTTGTCTCCAATCAAGGGAAGAGCATGACGTTCCTATTCCCATTAAATTTACATTTTACAATGTGGTATATTCTCATCAATTCTCTGCGACCATATTCAATAGTACCCCCTTCGTAAAACTTTTACCAAGCCCTTCAAAATACAGATATATTTTTACTTCCTACCCCATGCTAAACTTAGACCCCAGTAATAGCATTTAGAACAACATGACAATAAGTGTGCCCTGTCTTATTTTCCGTGTGCACAGATTACTCAGGCTAGCCTCTGCCATGCAATTTCTAACCATACAGCCAGATCATTAACGTATGCCAAATACTTTTTAATGGTGAAACCCAGATAAATGCAAAAGCCAAATTCTGTTATTATTATTTTGGTCCATCTGCTCTGTTGAATAGAATTCCGAGAAATTTCTGGGTTTAAATTTATTTCCTTAAATGTCAATTTGCCCAATCTTGCTTGGGAACAGCTCCTCTATTTTATCCGCCTCTTTAGTTCCACGTTAAATCCTACTTCTAGCTAAGTGGCATATAAAGTAAAGGTAATGAGTGATCGCAGTCATCCTATTCCCAAGATCCCCAGTTACATTCATTTTTAGAGAGTTTGACAGGAGATTCACATTGGCCGACCGTAAAAGCAGGTGCACATGGATGCTTTTTCTGCCATTCTCTGTTCCTTTGTTCTTGTGAATAGGAACTGTGGTATGCATACATTCCAATAGCAAAACTTCTAACACCCCTATCAGTCTCAGAAAACATCATAGAAGAGCTGTGTTGTGCAAAATGATGTGTTCTTGGAGTTGGAGAGACAGCTTGAATTTTAAGAGTGTTGTTGCTCACCTAGAGGTTCAGAATTTGGTGCCAAGCAGGCACATTGGGCTGCTCACAAATGCCTGTAATTCTAGTTTCAGAGTTTGCAATACCATATTCTAGCCTCAGCTAGCACCTTTAGCAACCTGGGCACCCCAGGTTAACAGCGAAAGAGAGGAGGAAATAATTACACAGGTGTCTGGATGTGGCATAGCTATGGCACCCAAGAATTTCTTGCAGCCTCGTGGTTATACCTCCAAAATGCATACAAATTTGGACCCAATATTTCATCATCGATAATGGAATGATCCATGAGATCTCCTTCTTTTAGAGGAACCAGGAGCAAATAATGCTCATTGGAGGGTTATCTTCTGTAGTGACATACCCTGCACATATAATATTTAATAAACTCAGTAGTCCAGACACAATAAATAGCGCATGAATGTGTCTGTGGGGAGGTACTGCTAAGAAGAAGGGTGCCAGTGAAAGAAGGAAGGAAATAGGGGACGGGAATGGTAAGTAAAATTCTGAATATCTTTTATGCAGGTATAAAATATTCAAACGAAAATGGGAAATGAAAATAATTTCCACACCATGGCCATAGATATAATTCTGTTGATAAAGGGTTAGTGATGCAAGCCTAATGGGCAGAGTTTCATCCCTACAACCCACATAGAGGGAGGAATGTGGTGGTGTCATTTGCTGTCTCCATTTTCCTATGACAAGGAGGGAAGTGCAGAGAGGAAGATTACAGGGCATGGAAACCAATTGCCTTGAACTAGAGGAGCATCTAGCTGTACAGCAGCATAAACGAGAATCAAAATGCTGATTCAGGAAGGCTGAAGGAGAGACCTGAACACAGGAAGTCATACTTGTGAAAGTTGTGTACGCGGGCGTGCGTGCGTGTGTGCGTGCATGCATGCGTGCGTGCATGTGTTTGTCTGTGTGTGCATGGTTTCCAATGCTGTCTTCTGGCCCCAGTGGGTACCCTCAAACATGTACATACAAATACATACAGAGCCAATGTGTTAATTTATGTAAAAATATGCAGGATATTGAGAATAAATTAAAAACCACACTCTAAGGTAATGCTCCATGTCAACCTCATTCAATTAAAGATTAAATGAGTACTAACTTTCTGGTATATACTGGAGTTGAAGTTATGAACAGAATACTCAGAGAAGACTTACAGTGTAGTCCTGAAGATACGTAGAGGAGACGATGCCTGTTACAATCTACTCTGAAAGAATTTGGACAAAAAGTGTTACAAATAGAAGCAGAGGAAGAGGACCTCATCTAGACTCTTAAGAATACTTTGAGTGTATCCCAAAAGAAAATAACTAATGATGACAAGAAAGACTTAGCCAGGTGTAAAGAGGGCTAAGAAACACACCTTGTCTCCATCACAGTTTCTGTACTTCCAGTATTCTCAAAGGACTATTTTAATTTTTTTCTTTTATAATTCCCTTTCTTCCCTCCAGCTCTTCCAACATATTTGTCTTCATTTTTGTAAGATTACTTCCACCATTATCAGATAAGTAATAAAGTAACTATATCTCAAAAATTCCAGTTATAAAACCAAATAAATGGCTAATGGGCCTGTTTAAAAAGCTGTGAGTTACCGTTGGAGAATATTTAAAGTATTGATTTGGGGCTTGTGTAGCCCTCATATATCTTTATTCAAACAGCACTACTGGGTGATTCCTGTGATAATTGAAATCTCTCTCATCAGTGACTAAAAAGATTTTTCTTGGGTTTTAAAAATCTTAATTCCAATTAATTTGTGCATTACATTTCATTGTCTGCTCTTATGAACAATAATGGTTGAATGTTCCGGGAACTTGGTAGAGGTATAAATAATCACTAAATAATACAAGTACTTTAAAAGAATTAGAGGTTGTCATCCACCACATAGACTATATGATGTTAAAATAGCTAGAATAAACACAGAGTACAAATAAATGCTGACACTTCCCTAGAAGTCTGATTTTCTAACTTAGTAGATCACAAAAGACATTCTAGAATATGTAATACAATCTTTCAGTCTACCAAGATTTTGTTTATAACGTATTCAAAGCAATCTTGCAGCAACCTCTGTTTAAAGATAACAATTATTAAAGCAAACTATTTTTTAGGGCATTTCCATTCACCTAGTTGCAGGCATCTACTATAAAATCACTTTGTTGAAGTGGGATCAGCCTGTTCTCCCCCATAGGACAGTCTGTCCCTACCTCTTCTTAAAAGCAGCACTTCAATCTTTGCACTCTGACTTGTTTTATTGTGAGAAATTAATCTGAGAGCATGTGCAAAGCTCCATGGTAGGACACTTTGTTAGCATGAGTAAGTTCCTGTATTCAATTCTGAGCCTGACCCAGAACAAAGTAGACTACTAATGTCTACCTTTGACCAGATCCCAGTCCTTACTGATCAGGTAACTGTTGCTTCCATTCTTCTGAACTGCTCTCAGCCAATACAAGTTCATAGTGTAGATGCCAATGACAACATTATCAAGAAGTCATAACATTTTATTATACAGCCTGGTGGGTCTTGTCTTAAACAGAATGCAGTATAACCAGGTGAGATTTAAGGAGACAAAAACCAACTGGGTAGCAGTACAAGAAAGGCATGCACGATCTCTTTGGTTTAGGTTGGATTCAGAACCAATATTGTCTGACAACAAAACCTCTCATTCTATTTACTGAAAAAAAATTGTTCTCTGAGCTTCTGTATATCTACATAACAAGTTAAAACAGAACTTTTAGACACTTCTACCATAAATAGATAAGAGTAACACTGAACAGGAAATAAAACACAGTGAGTGCTTTGTAAATATCAATCTTACATTTTTGGCTTTCAGAATCCTTGGTGACAAGTAATGCCTTTGATTGTTCCCACACAGAAATTCAGAACAAGAGCATATGCTTTAAATCATTGCGGGAGAGGTATGAGTGAGAAAATAAATAAATAATAAAATAATAGCAAGTGAAGATATGCTTTGACATTTCTTTAAAGTTTTCCTCTTGTTTGTTTTTTCTACCACATGAGTTTTTGTTAGATTTACGATCTTTTCAGTTCTACTGAGACAAAAAAAATGGACATTTGAAAGGAAGATCATCTCAACCTTCCCTGAGAAATTGAGTTATCTTAAAAATTCTTTGCTTTTTCTCATAGTCATAAATAATGCTGCACCCTGACTCATCTAAAAATATAGTAAAAGGAAGACATCACTAGTCAAAATATTAATCTCTGCCCCTATAATTATAAATTTATTTTTAAAATGGCAAAACATTATATTATATGAAGTAATAATTATATTGGGTTGCCACCATAAATTTATACATACATACATACATGTATGTATATATAAATATACTTATAGATAGATAGATAGATAGATAGATAGATAGATAGATAGATATGGACTCTTAATAATAGTAAATAAGTAAATGAAAAGCAAACATGGTTGAATACTTTTTCCTGGAAGTTTGTTAAACAAATGTATGTCAAAAGATGCAAAGATATGGATCTACAATGGGAAGTCTGAGATTCAGTTTATGCTGGTGCAGAAAATTCTTTGAGGCTAATTGATGAATGGAAACAAAATGTATGTTACAATATGATGTTTAAAATTTCATCTTATTTATGCAAATTATAAACGTAGAGATATGCACGTATGAATATGTGCCCCTGTTCATATCCAAGCATAAATATGCATGTATGTAGAATGGAATGTGATGGATACACTAAATTATTGGATGTGCATGTCCCTGGACAGATGCAGGATATTTGGAGAACTGGGTGTCACATTCATTATCCTTTACTGAATTATTTATATAAATTAATATTAAACAGCAGTAGCCAAATAGAGTCTGACCATACTTCAAAAAATCTCATGCTAACATGATATGGCCTAATTTATGGAGACATTTTCTCAATTGAGATCCCCTTCCCAGATATTTTTATGTTTGTGTTACACTGACAAAACACAGGCACACAAATATTATAAGCAGATAGTTATTATACATACATGTTTCTGGTGGGAAAATCACTGTGTCTATTTCTCTGCCATACTCTTAAACTATAAATTTTACATATGGAATGAAAAAATAATGCCAGGTACATTTAATTGGATGAATTCCTTGAATAGAACATCTAACATTTTAATCTGTTAATGAAAGAGTGGAAATCATCACATTCCTATTCCCTCATTTTACATGTGAGAGAACTACACATGAGGAAAACTACCTGTTAAATTATGAGGAAATAACCTGCAGTTCCCAGGGTTATCGGCCTTGGAACCCAGAAGAGCAGTCAACATTTGAGGGCTCATTTTGGACACGATATATTATGGGAATTATTTACCTCAGTAGTTCCGTTGTTGTCTTGTTCTGAAATACAAAGTTCGCTGAGATGATACCAAATAATTAGGAAACAATGAGGTAGGTCCTGACTCTTCTCACAGCCTTTGGCTGCTAAGCACTATGGCTACCCTCTCCCTTTTATCTCAGCTGTGAATTTTTAAAGCCAGAGAAATAATAAATGACTCTGAAATGCAAACAAAGACTCCTTTTGTTAGCCTCACAGAATGGGACTGTGGTCAAGCTGAGCACTCATCAAGGTAAAATGATAGGAAATAAATTCCAGCCACTTTGATGTGGCTTGGGATGCCAGCATGAGAAAAAAGATGACTCTTCTGACTCTCCTGTAATTGAATGATTATCTCTCTATGTGAATGAGCTTCCTTAATTGCTAACTGGTAATTTGACATCCTGACATGAGTGCCTCTAATCCATGGTCCTGACTCTGCACAAGAAAAAGAACATTGAGCCAAGAGGAGAATGGAAAGGCTAGACCTCCATAGCAGAAATAATTAGAGCAGAGACAAAAAGGCAGAGAAAAAGGCCCCTCACATGGAGAAAAAAAATGATTAATCAATTTCATAAGAGTAAGTTCATCAGCTGAGACCTCTGAGTGGTCTATTGCAGTTAAGAGAACAAATGGGGTAGGATATAGTCTCAGAGACAAAACCTGAAGAGGTTTAATCACCCTAACTCAGAGATGCAGTAAAGGAAAATAATCATTGACCAAAGAGAGTGTTAAAAGGAACACAAATTGAAAAATGAAAGAGGTGTTTATGAAATACATGAATATAGGTGTTAGAAATCCTTCATTTTGTTTGCATATCTAATTTTCTCTAATTTCTTTGCAAACTTAACTTCAAATTTTGGCATCCAGATTCTCTAAAACCATGGCAATTGAGCCACACCTGTCCTTTTGGGATGAAATGAAGAGGTTATGGAGTTAGAACTGCCTAGCAAGACATCTCAATTAGTTGTTAGGACACAAATTCCTTTTTGTTTTTGTCAAATGTTTCTCACCATTTTACCGGATCTTTAAATGACGATTGTTCTCCCTGACTCATTTCACAACCCCTTTGATAAGGAATTTATATGTCTTTAAAATATAACAATAAGAAGTCTGATTCATCATTTACATTATTTCTAATGTTTTAAACAGTAAAGAGAGAAGGGCTCATACTCCCATTTTTAAGATTTTCTGCAACTTTATATACTATGTTTTGAACTACTTTTTCCCCACCAACTGCTCTCTAGTAATTGAATGTGTAGCCTTGGAACCTTACAGATAATTCATGTGCAAATTAAAATCACATATTTACTACTATTATAAAACTTCTTTTATGGTATTAGAAAGCAATCTGTTACAAACACCACCACAGAAATGTTAGGAAATTATCTTTATTAATGTTGCTTCCTGGAAACCCATATTCTTCCTAAAACTAAGGTAAAATTGTAGGATAAATTTATCCTCCTTTGCATTTCCTTTTTCCCAAAGCCCTGCCACAAATAATAAGCCTCTGCTGAGCCCCCCGCCCCACTGCCAAAGGAAACCCCATATGTCCTTAACCCCTTGCACCTATATTGCCATTGTCACTTTTCCCTCTCTTGGCCAGTCTTCTTCTTCACATATCCAAATAAGGAGACCATTGTATTTTAAAAAAAATCAAATAGTTCTATTCCTCAGACAATATGCCCAGTTATTAGTTTACTACCTCATACAAAATTCCCTATTGCTTTAAAGTGAAAACTGTAATTTCCAGACAAAGTACAACTGCCATCTTACAATTCTTCCTATATCTTCTAGCAAACTATCAAAATACCTGCATGTATGTCCAGCAGATAAAGGAGGAAATTGTATCCCTCTACTTCTCCACTCTCTTCAGGTTATACATTGACTGTGGGTTTTGTGACACCAAGTACTTCAAACTATGTCTTCAAAGACTTTGCACTCAGATGTGGCAGCCTTCCATTTTCTGTTTTTATGCATAAAGTCATTTAGCCTGACAATATGAATATTTAACACACTTGGAAGATTTGAGTCCCACTCTATTGCTTGAACTTTCTCTAGATGGAGGCAAAGGAATCTTGGGAAAAATAATTGTCCATGGTTGAATGTGTGAACATCTGTATAGAAGCCTGCAGGGCCATACAGAATGTCTAGTAGGCTTTCCATTCAAGGTCTAAATTCCTCTGAGTAAAGGGAAAAAGACAGCTTGTGACAGTCTGGTAAGTTTTACTATTTATTTAAAGCTAAGGAGAAAATCCCCTAGTGAGTATTGTTTGTTACATTAATATGTATGGTTGCAGACTCTGTGTAATTTCATGCCTCCATATCTTTACCCACTCTGCACCTTTGTCATAGAAATAACTCCTTATCCCTTCCCACCAGATAAACAAAACATGTCCTTCAAGGCTCATCATAAATGCTGCTTTCAAGTATTAAATCTTCCTCAAGGGGGAAGTTTTTTTGGCCTTCTTTTTGCCTGTGTGGCACCATATTCATATTATTTTAATATTTGCTATCTATTTACCATTGTAGTGATCTTGGAAGTGAGTTTATAGTGCAGAGGGCATAGTATTACTGAATTATGTATCCAGAATTGAGCGTAACTCCTTATATGGAGAAAATGACCATGTGTTTGTTCCCTTTACTAAGAATGCTTAGGCACTGAATGTTTGGGGGCTTACATCAATTTTCTAACATTTCTGCAAGATTTAGGCAAGAGCTACTTCCTTACGATTGTTTTCCTAACATTGTATTTGCTCCACCTCTAGGATTCAGTACGTATTTATTGAATTAAATTGCAATCATGTTCTTAATTTTGTTCCCTTGTATCAAGGCTTTTTAAGAGGAGTATTGGCGAAGATTTACATGGTTAATTGCTATTTTAGGTAGTAGTGAAGACTGAATTTAGGATGACATGAATGATATGTGAGTGCTTTGTCTCTAAGCTAAATCCACAGGTCCCTTATATGCTTTAAATAACATATTTTTCTTTTTTTAATTTATTTTTCCATTAAAAAATTTACACTTCCTCCCCTCCTCCCACTCCCCTCCAGCTCCCCCACTCACCCTCCTCCCTCTCCCTCCCTGCTTGAGAGAGGGCTGGGAACCCTGCCCAGTGGGAAGTCCAAGGCTCTTCCCCCTACATCCAGGCCTAGGAAGCAGTATATCCAAATAAACTAGACACCCAAAAAGCCAGAACATGCAGTAAAATCAAGTCCTAGTGCCTTTATCAACGGCTTCTCCGTCAGCCCCTATTGTCAGCCACAATCCCAGTTAGATTTGATCACATGATAGTTCAGTCCCGTTCCAACTGGGTTTGGTGAGCTCCCATTAGAACAGGCACACTGTCTCAGTGGATGAACCAAAGTCCTGACTTCCTTGCTCATCTTCTCCCTCCTTCTGCTCTTCAGCTGGACCTTGGGAGCACAGTCCTTGCTCTGATGAGGGTCTCTGTCTCTAACTCCATCCGTCGCCGGACCCCAGACGAACATTCTATGGTGATATTAGAGATAATCATCAGTGTGATAGTGGGGCAAGGACAGTTCAGGCGCCCTCTCCTCTGCTGCCCAAGGACCTGCTGGGGATACAACCCTGAGGACACCTTGGATCCCCTCTAGAGCCAAGTCTCTTGGCAATCCTAAAATGGCTTCCTTAATGTAGATATCTTCTTCTCTGCTGCTATATCCGCCTTTCCTCCATCTCCATGACTGTAAAATACAATCAGTAGAAATTGTGCTAAAACCTATTGCATTTCAGATTCAGAATTTAATATTTTATTAATATCCTAATGCAGGAGAATGAATTGGTGTTGGTAATTGAAAAAAACATATCTTGTTTTATTTTACAACCAGTAATTAAGTAGAAGTTGATCATTCACAAAATACTGGTTTATGAAAGATGTCATGTAATCAAGATTTAAGTACTTTATAAAGATTCAGAAGTTTCAAAATAATGTAAGTATGTAGATGTGTAGATAAAAAAAATGTTTAGGTCTGTGACTAACATTGTTAACATTAATAGCTGAGTTTAAACTTTTTTGAACATATTTCATATACTTTGATACATATGTTCATAACAATTAAAACTTGCTATTATTGGTAAAATTGTAACTTTTTACTTAAATTATTTTTGCAAAGTTGTTAGGGGGACAGCAACAAAAATACCTTTCTCCAGAATGAAGGCATGGTAATTTAGAAATATAGTAAAGAATATGAAGATGCAAATGAAAATAATAAAACGCAGAAACATGTAGGATAGTTATGGGGGAGGATTTTTCAGTGTGCACTGAAAATTTACCCGTGTTTAATTTTCCAACAGCTTAATATACCTCTGACCTCAAATAGTAGGATTAAAACAAAAAGACTGAATTAATAAACAATTTGAAGTCACAGGGTACATTCATGACTCATGCCCTTGACTCATGCCCTAGCCAAACACTTGAGAGGCAAACCACTACCTGGGTGGAATCCCAAGTTATTTCCATAATGGGAACTGAAAAGTTGCTGAATCCTTAGACCTTTGTTTTAGGTAGGAGCCAACTACTTCCCTAATTAAGGAGCACAGGGCTGGCAACTAGCCACACCTGTTGTCAATAGCCTTGAGAGCTTAAACTCTGCTGTACAACTTGGTGGGTGGGAACTTTGCTTGGCTTAGAAGCACAGTAACCTTGAGTGAACTAAAAACAAGTCTAAAACACTCTGACCTTTGGCCTCTTTGGGCCTCCACATAAAGTGAATAAAGAAATACATATTTTAACTAAATTTTTATGTTTAGAATGTTACTTCAAATGTTCACCAGTTATAAACTTAATCTCCAAGTTATGTGTTAATGGGAGTTAACTAGTACACAATGAAGTTCTGAGGCCTCCATGATGGCATTCACGGCTGCATAAGATGACGAAGGGAGACTCCAAATAGCATGCTTGCATTGTTTCATTATATCATACCCCCTGCCATGGTATGAGGGCAGCTATCTCTTACCAAAACAAGGTAGATGCTGAAACCTTGTTTTCTGTCTCCTAGATTTGCAAGGCAAAGCAACCCCTTTCTTTTCAAAACTAAACAGTCCATAATATTTTGTTAAAGAAAGAGAAAGTGGCCTTAAATGCTAGTAAAATAATTATTTAGATGAAGATGAAAAAATAAATCATGGCAGAACACAAGAATATTGAATGACAAATAATTTTAACAAATAAAAATTAAATCATACTTCTGTTACAGAGAATTTAGGACATAACACGAGACTCTAAGGTGTGATGTAACATATATGGGGTCCAGAGGATTTACTTAATATTAGGACTAAGTTTTTATAAAGAAGTATCACAGCCCAAACTACACTGAGACCTAGAACTATGTAAGGAAGAAACATCCTTTATGATGATAGCTTTCAGTTACAACATGATCTCATCTTTTCTTTCTTTACGTTCTGCTGTAAAGGGTATCTAGGAATGAGTAGTATTCACTCCACTTGCCAAATTAATTGGCTGAGAGAGGGAATATCACATTTGCAGTCAAGAGAATGACTTCTGTGTTAGATGTACATTTTGTCTTCTCTAAGTCTTCCCAAATATATTACACCATATTTTAATTTTGAAGACTTGTATCAAGCATACAGTTTAGAAAACTATTTCATTGCATTGAATTATATACAATCAGTAAATTAATAACTATAATACTCATTCCCTAAAACCTGCTTCAGTGATTTATGAAGTTAAAACAGAGAAATTATTTATAGATAGATGATAGATAGTTAAATAAATAAATAGATAGATGATAGGGTCAAAGAGATAGATATGAGATAGAAAAGTAGGTAGATGATCAATAGATAGATAGGTAGGTAAATGTTAGATAGATGATAAATAGAGATAGATGTATAGATATGGAATAGATAAAAGAGATGATGAATAGATAAATGGTAGATGAGTTGCTAGAACTAAGATAGATAGATAGATAGATAGATAGATAGATAGATAGATAGATAGATA
>LOEQ01011269.1:16195-27291 GCA_001685075.1 Bramus lutescens
ACAAATATTTAGCCTGAGAGATGTTGGATAGATAATTTAAACAAAATCTGTAATTGCCAGAAGTATTACTTTCTTATCTACTAACTTGCAAGTACCTGGGATGCATGGTCTTCATGTTCTTTCTTCAACATATACACACTGCATTATTTCTATTTGCTGAGTCTTCATTGTTGCATTGTATTTTTGTGGATATATTACTGTACATGAGCCATCTGTTTATTTATTTATAAACTTGAATATATTCTTTATTCATTTTGTTTTAGGATTTTAACAAATAAGAGGCAAGAAGGAGAGAAATTATTTTGGCATGTTTTAAAATAACTGTCTTGAAATACCAGTGCTCTTTCCATAATCTATACATTTATAATTAATGAAGGCAAACAGCAATAACCTTTCTTTATCACCCTTTGCAAGTTTCTCTGAAGATTTATTTACTTTCAATGTTCATGTTTCTATTTGTGTTTTAATTAAAAATTTCCCTCCAAAGTCACCCCGAGATGTGGCAGAAAGTGCTCTTGTAATTCTTCCACTGAGAAGCAAACACAGATTTCATAAACATTGAATTACTCAATTAGTATTTAGACTTTTCATTTTAATTTATATATCTAGCTGTGAATCTGAAGATTAACGTTCGGTTAAATGCATTAAACATGTGGTATGTGTGCCTACAACTATTCCCTGTTTTTAAAAATGTATTTCAAAAATAATGCAGGAGTGATGTTAATGAGTGAATTACTTGTTGCTTAAATTACTTACAACTGTTATCCTTTTCTTCTTAACTGCAAGACTCTTCATATAAGTTATGGGTAATTGTAGAGGGTCATTGCAATTCTTCTTGGCACAGACTGCAAAAACAGAATGAGATTCATGTCTACAATGTTCTTGTCACTTTTTATATCCAAATTTGTATTCACTGTTTACGTAATCTTGTATATGCTCAAGCTATGAAACATTTGTCACATCTTTAAAATGTTTGAGATGTTTGAAAGAAAAAATGATGCAATTTTAAAAAGAAAAAATATCCCCCCAAACAAACAAACAAACATAAAAAAACAATGCTTAGCTCAAAAAGTGAAATCAAAATAAACTTCCCAAGTTATTTTGTTCATGAAGGAAGTTTAGGGCATCTGTTCCATTGTTCAAGATGATTAAACTTTCCTCTGGGAAAACTGTATTTATTGGGCAGAATTAATATATGATACTGTCTTTATTGATGTTAATATTGAGCATGGCCACAATTTTGCAACTGAATTATCTCCACAAAACCATGTTTACATGTTATAACATAACCTAAATATGTTTGCTTTTTTGATTTTGAGTTTTGGTCCTGTTTTTATGTCATTTAATCAAATTTTTTTTATAGATTTACTGACAACCCTTTTGGTTTTCTGATATAATCAATAAATTCAATTTAGCATTTTCCTGTTAACTATTATAGGATTATTTATTCCAATATTCACTTGGGTGTAGTTAATCTTCTATTCTGGGTGAAAATTTCTATCTAATCCCTTCTATATAACTGGATTAGTAAATAGAATTTGCCAAAATTTTCTTTTAACATGGAATGTGTTTCTTTCTCCTTATAGATCTGTATTACCCTAGGTTCATGTGGCTAAAACTGGAATGTGAATTTAGAATGAGCTCAAGTCTGTTGTTGTTGTTCTTTTAAGGAGCTAGCAAAAAAAGAGAACTGGGAAACATAAAAAGAAAGTAAACAGAATTCAGAGACTGTCTCATGAGAATTAGAAAATTAAGCCATGGACACAGCTGTCACAGTTGGCAGAAGATTTGTCTTGGTGTATTTTAAATCTGTATGACAATGGTCTATTAGCTTTTATCATAAGGCTAACTACAAATAATTATTTTTATTTACGTTACCGAAATCTTACAGTAAATATTAGAGAAACTCTATTTTTCCTTTCTATATAACTTTACCTTAATGACTACAATACCTTTAAATTATCTAAGCAAGAAAGAACTCCCTTTCCATGAGGCTATAAAGGTAGACAATATACATTGTGCAGCTCAGTAACAAGAAACATTTGCACAAGGGAAGGACTTGTCTTTAATTGTCTTGTACTGTGATAGGGAGTATCTATCCATCAAAATTCTTGTTTTATTTATTGTAAGTTTGGTGAACTACTCTTAAGAATTAAATCATAGTTTTAGAATATCATTCTTTAATTAAATAGTATCAGTGCAGGCAAATTTATACATATTTTTTCTGTGAATATATTTTCTTTCATATTTTCAGGAACAGTTTTTTTTCTTTTTTTGTTTCTTCTTTCAGGACCAGGTTTTAGAGATAGAAAAATATTTCCCCACATTTCTTCATCTATTGAATCTTGCCTATTTGCCTTTTTGTTTGATATTTTCACACATAAATATTATTGAGAACTTTTAAAAATTTATTTAAATAATATTTTTTCATATATTTTGCATATGGACCCCAGTTTCCTCTCCCTCTTCTCCCTCCACCCACTTCCTATTTACTCCACTCCATCTCCAATCAGAAAGGTACAAACCTCCCTTCCATGGAATTGAACAAAGCATGACACATCAAGTTGAGGCAAGTACGAGCTGTTTCCTTTATGTCAATGTTGAGCAAGGTGATGTACCATGGGGAACAGGCTCCCACAAGCCAGGAAGTGCTAGGGACAGGTCCTAATCTCACTGCTAGGAGCCTTACAAACAGACCAAGCTACACAACTGTAACACGTATTCAGAAGGTTTAAATTGGTCCAATAGAGGCTCCCTAACTATTGGACTGGAGTCTTTGAACTCCCAGGAGTTCAGGTTAGCTCTCTCTGTGGGTTCCCACATCATGACACCCCTGGCTCATAATCCCTCCTCTCTTTCTTCAGCAATGCTCAGCCCAGTGCTTAGCTATGGATTTCTGCATCTGCTTCCATCAGTTACTGATAGAGTATCTTTGATAACAAGCAGAGTAGTCACCAATCCGGTTATAGGAGAAGGCCAGTTCAGGTACCCTCTCCATTATTGATAGGAGATTTACCTGGGATCATACTTTTGGCTTCCTGGGGGATCCCCTGTGATGTAGGAGGGTCATCTGTCTATGTGTTGTTTTCATTGGTTAATAAAGAAANTGGTGGGAAATGGCCAGCTGCTCCTGCTTGCCTCATCACTACACCCCTGGTGTCAGATTTCTCCCTAACTACAAAGTGCCCCCCATCAAGATGTTTCATTCTGTACTCTCCCACTCTCTCCCATCCCCAGCCCTCCTTCTGAACTCAGAACTCCCAATCTGCTGTCTCTACTTCCCTCCCATCTCTTCCCTCACCCCATTTCCAGTTCACTCAGGAGGTCTCTTTCACTTTCCATTCCCTGGGAAATCCATGCATCCCTCTTTGGGCCCTTCTTGTTATTAGCCTCTTTGGGGCTGTGGATTATAGCATAGTTATCTTGTACTTTATTCTTAAAATACACTTATGAGTAAGTACTTACCATGTTTATCTTTCTGTGTCTGGGTTTACCTCACTCTGAAGCGTGATCCTAATTAATCTTAAAAATAAAAACCTGGAGTCAGATATCAAGGGTGAAAGCTGAAAGATCAGAGAAGCAGAGTAGCCAGTCTCTAGAGAATTCTTACCTTTAGGAATTATCAAACCGAATGAGGGAGATCATGTCTCTGTGAATCCTCAGACTGAATGGAGGGGTCAAATCCTCAGACTGAATGGGCCCAAGATCCCGTTTTCACCCACCTTTCACTCCTCTCTCTACCACCCTAGAACTAGGATTAAAAGAACATGCCTCCCAAGTCCTGGGATCAAAGGCATGAGATCCCAAGTGCTGGGATCAAAGCTGAGAGCCACCACCACACTGCTCTGTTTCTTTTTTAGTCTGATTCAATCTCCTGTAGACCAAGGTTGCCTTGAAATCTTGATCATCATGTTTCCTCTTCCCAAATGCTGGGTTTAAAGATGTGCACCCCCAACTGTCTGGCCTCTATGGTTACCTAGTGGCTAGAACTGCCCTCTTATCTCCAGGCAAGTTTTATTTGTTAGAAGCTAAACAAAATATCACACAACATCACGCAGAATTATTTTTCTTCTAGTTCCATCCATTTGCTTACAAATTTCATGAAGTCATTGTGTTTTTTACACCTGAGTAATACTCCATTGTGGAAATATACCACATATCCCTCATCCATTTTTGGTTGAGGGACATCTAGGTTGTTTCCAGTTTCTGGCTATTATGAATAATGCTGATATAAACATAGTTGAGCAAATGTCCTTGTATGATTGAGCATCCTTTGAGTATATGCCTAGAAATGGTATAGCTGGGTCTTGGGGTAGATTGATTTCTAGTTTTCTGAGAAACAGCCATATTTATTTCCAAAGTGACTGTACAAATTTGTACTTCCACCAGCAGTGGAGGAATTTCCCCCTTACTCCACATCCTCTCCAACATAAATTATCATTAGTGTTTTTGATCTTAGCCATTCTGACAGGTATAAGATGGTATCTCAGAGTCATTTTGATTTGCGTTTCCCTGATGACTAACCATGTTGGGCAATTCATTAAGTATCTTTTGGCCACTTGAGATTCTTCTGCTGAGAATTCTCTGTGTTGATCTATACCCTATTTTTTAATTAGATTATTTAGTATTTTAATGTCTAGTTTCTTGAGTTCTTTATCTATTTTGAGATCAGCTATCTGTCACATGTGAAGCTGGTAAAGATATTTTTGCATTCTGTAGGCTGCTGTTTTGTCTTTTTGAACATGTCCTTTGTCTTACCAAAGCTTTTTGAAGTTTCAGGAAGTCCCCTTTATTAATTGTTGATCTCAGTGTCTCTGCTGATGGTCATTTATTAGGAAATAGTTTCCTGTACCAATGTGTTCAAGGCTACTTTCAACTTTCTCTTCTAGGAGGTTAACGGGATAAGTGTAACGGGATTTATGTTGAGATCGTTGATCTGCTCTGATTTCAGCTTTGCGCAGGGCGATAAACATGAATCTATTAGCATTCTTCGACATGTCGACATCCAGTTATGCCAGCAACAGCTGTTGAAGATGCTTTCTTTTTTCCATTGTATAATTTTGACCTATTTGTCAAAATTCAAGTATTCATAGTTGTGTGTGGATTTATGCCAGTGTCTTCACTTTGATTCATTTGATCCACTTTTTTTGTGTGCCAATACCAACCTGTTTTTTTTTCTCTATAGTAGAATTTAAAGTCAGGGATGGTGATAATTCCATCCTTTATTGCACAGGATTGGTTTAAATATCCAGATTTTTTGTTTTACTATATAAAATTTAGTATAGTTCTTTCAAGTTTTGTGCAGTATTGTATTAGGATTTTGATGGGAATTACATTGAATCTGTATATTGCTCTTGGTAAGATCATATTTTGTTATTTTGTTTATCCTACCTATCCATGAGCATGAGATATCTTTCTGTTTTCTGTTATCTTCTGAAATTTCTTTTATCAAAGACTTAAAGTTCTTGTCATATATGTCTTTCACTTTTTGATTAGAGTTACTCGAAGTTATGTTATGTTATTTGTGACTGTCATAAAGTGTGTTGTTTCTTCGATTTCTTTCAACCAATTTGTCATTTGTATATAAGATGGTTATGGATTTTGTTTTAGTTAATCTTGTATCCTACCACATTTCTGAAGGTGTTTATCAGCTCAAGTAGTTTCCAGGTTGAAAATTTTGAGTCTTTTATCTTTACAACCGTGTCATCTGCAAATACCAATATTTTGACTTGTTTGCTTCCAGTTTGTATCCCCTTGATCTCCATTTGTTGTCTTATTACTCTAGCTAAACTTTTGAGTACTAAACTGATAAGATATGAAATGGCAAGCCTTGTCTTTTTCCTGATTTCAATGAAATCGCTTTTAGTTTCTATCCATTGAATTTGTTGTTGGCTATCAGCTTGCAGTATATTGCTATTGCTTTTATTATATTTAGGAATGTTTCCTGTATGCCTTATCTCTCCAAGACCTTTCGTTTTTAATTGTTGACTAAATTGACAGATTTTTGTATGTTGAACCATTCCTGTATTTCTGGGATGAAGCCTACCTGTTCATGGTGAATGATTTTTTTTCATGTGTTCTTGAATTTGGTTTGCAAGTATTTTATTGAGTATTTTTCATGAGGGAGGTTGATACGTAATTCTTTTTGTTGTTGTTGTTGTTACGTCTTTATACGGTATGGTTATAAAAGCAACAATCTGTAATTTTCTATTTTTTTATGCATCTGTATTTGCTTCGGTTATTGTGCCCAGACTTCCACTCCCAGAGAGGTCACCAGAAACCAGAGAAGACCAGACTGCAAAAGCACAGTTTACTGCTGCTAATTAGCGTAAATCAAACTGCAGTTCAGAGCTCATCAAGATACCCTGATATGCAGCAAGATCAGAGGAGCTGAGCTCCTTCTGCTGGGTTAGTCTTCTCAAGGAAAAACTACGAGAAAGCCTTTTAGAGTTGCTTTGGCACAGGTGCAGGGTTCTCTCTCTCTCTCTCTCTCTCTCTCTCTCTCTCTCTTTCCTCTTTCCTATCCTGCTGTGTTAGCTAACTGCTTGTTCTTTGTTTCCAGGGCAAGGCCACTCCTGCAGTCCTTTCTATCAGGTGGCCTTGTGCTTTTAATTTCCCTGAGAGGCAGGAGGGAAGGCCACTATCTTCCTGGGAATAAGCTAGTCTGGGTTTCTATTTTTAAAACATTTGCAAGGAAATATCTCTTCAACTCTTTGAGAATAGAGGTGAGGGCCTCACAGTTATCAGAGAAACTGTAGTCTCATGAAAAGAATTTGGCAATGTTTCTTCTGTTTCTATTGGGTGGAACAATTTCAGGAGTATTGGTATTAACTCTTTTTTCACATTTTGGTAGATTTCTGCACTGAAACCAGCTGGTTGGGATATTTTCTTAGACGTATTAAGTCTATTTAAACTATTTATCTAGTCGTGATTTAATTTTGTTATGTGTTATCTATCAAAACAATTGTTCATTTTCTAAGATCTTTCAGTTTTGTGAAAGTGTGACATGATGATTCTCTGGATTTCTGCAGTGTCTGGTGTTATATCCCCCTTTTCCTTTCTGATATTATTAATTTGGATTCTTTCTCGCTGCTTTTTTTTGTTAGTTTTGATAATGGATTGTCTATCTTGTTAATTTTCTCAAAGAAACAAATATTTGTTCCATTGTCTCTTGGCCTCTTTGCATTGTTCTCTTTGTTTCTGTTTCATTGATTTCAACCCTGAGTTTGACTTTTTCCTGCCATCTCTCCTCCTTGGTGAGTTTGATTTGCTGTTATTGATCAAGAGTTTTCAGGTGTGATTTTTAGTCACTCAGGTGAGATTTCTCCAGATTCTTTATGTGGTACATAGTGCTGTTAAATTTCCTCTTAGCACTGCTTTCATCAGGTCCATAAGTTTGGGTGTGTTGTGCTTTCACTTTCCTTAAATTCTATGAAGTTTGCAATTTTTTTCTTTATTTCTTCCTTGATGTGGTGATAATTCAGTTGATAGTTTCTAGTTTCCGTGAATTTGTAAGCTTACTGTAGTTTGTGTTGCTGCTGAATTCTATTTAACTTTATCCCATAGTGATCTGGTAGGATACATGGGATTATTCCAATACTTTTTGTGTGTCTGTTGAGATTTGCTTTGTGACTGAGTATGTGGTCAATTTTACAGAAGGTTCTATTAGATTCTGAGAAGAAGATATATATTCTTTTGTGTTTGTGATAAATGTACTGTAGATATCTATTAAGATCATTTGAGTCATAACATCTCTTAGTTCCCTTATTTTCTGTTATGTTTCTGTCTGGCAGATTTGTCCAGTGGTGAAAGTGGGGTATTGAAGTCTCCCACTAAATGTGTGAGGTTTTGTGTGTGATTTAAGCTTTGGTAATGTTTCTTTTATAAATGTGGGTGTACTTGTATTTGAGGCATAAAAGTTCACAATAAAGACCTCATCTTGATTAATTTTTACTGTGATAAATATAAAATGTTCTCCATTTATTTTGATTAATTTTAGCTTGCAATCTATTTGGTTAGATATTCAGATAACTGGCCAGCTTGTTTCTTAGGTCCATTTGTTTGGAAAGTTTTTTTCCTAACCCTTTCCCCTGTCTTTGAATTTGAATTTTTTTTCTTGTATGCAGCAGGGGGATGGATCCTGTTTTCATAACCTTTCTGTTAGCCTGTGTCTTTTTATAGGTGAAATGAATCCATTGATATTAAGAAATTTTAATGACCAGTGATTATATTTTGTCTGTTTGGTTTTTTTTTGAGGCAGGTTTCTATGTAGCTTTGAAACCTGTCCTGGAAGGAGCACCTGTAGACCAGGCTGGCATAAAACTCACAAAATTCTGCCTTCCTCTGCCTCCCAAGTTCTGGGATTAAAGGCATGTGCCACCACCACCAGGCTTGACCAATGATTATTAATTCCCATTATTTTTAGTTTTGTTGTTGGAGGTAGTGTGTGTTTCCCTTCTTTGAGATTTCCTTGTGTTTTCATTGATTCAGCTTAATTCCTGGGGTTGGGGTTTTCTTCCAGTATTTTATGTAAGGCTGGAATTGTGGAGAGGTATCATTTAGTCTCATTTTGTCGTGGAGTATCTTGTTTTCTCCATCACTGGTGATTGTAAATTATGCTTGGTATAGTAGTCTGTGCTGGCATCTGTGGTCTCTTAATGTCTGCATAATGCTTGACCCAGACCTTCTGGTTTTCACTGTTTCCACTGAGAAATCGGGTATAATTCGAATAGACCTTCCTTTATATGTTACTTGGCCTTTTCCTTTGCAGCTCTTAGTATTCTTTTTTTATTCTGCATGATTAGCATTTTGATTATTTTAGTCCAGTCTATTTGGTGTTCTGCAAGTGTCTTACACTCTCATAGGCATTTCCTTCTTTAGGTTGGAAAATTTTCATCTATGATTCTGTGAAATATTTTTTTTGTGCTTTGGAGCTGGAGTTCTCTGTTTTCTATCCCTATTATTCTTAGGTTTGGTCTTTCATGGTTTCCAAGATTTCCTGGTTGTTATATTTTAAGAATTTGTTGGCTTTTTCTGGGCATTGGTAGTGGAGGCCTTTAATTCCGGCACTCACAAGGCAGAGGCAGGAAGATCTCTGTGTCTATGAGTTTGAGGCAAGCCTCGTCTACAAGGGCTAGTTCCAGGACAGGCTCCATAGCTACAGAGAAATACTACCCCCCCAAAAAAAAGAATTTGTTGTATTTAACATTTTTGACTGATGAATCTATTTCCTTTATCATATCTTCAATGCCTGAGATTTTCTCTTCTAACTTTTGTATTCTGTTGGTTTTGCTTGCATTTGTAGCTCCTGCTTGTTTTGTTTATCCAGATTTTCCATTTTCAGAACTCCCTTGGTTTGTGTTTTCTTTATTATCTCTATTTCAATTTTCAAGTGTTGAACTACTTCATTCACCTCTTTGATTGTTTTTCTCTTGGCTTTCTTGACAGGATTTATTAATTTCTTCTTCCAATTTTGGGGCTTTTCCTCCATTTCTTTAAGGGAATTTTTTATTTCCTCCTTAAGGGCATCTATCATCTTCAAAAAGTTATTTTTTAGGCCATTTTCTTCTGCCTCTTCTGCGTTGGGATATTACAGATTTGCCATTGTAGCAACATTAGGTTCTGGTGATGCTACATTTTTCTTTATGTTGTTGAGTGTATACTTGCACTGGCACCTACCCATCTCTTCCTCCAATTGGTGCAGGTTGTGCCTGTAACTCAATGGATGGCTCTGTGTCCAATCTGTGCAGGCAGTGACTGTGTTTCTGGGGGCTACTCTTTGTGAGCTTTTTGAGATTGGTGCAGGCAGTATTTGTGTCTTCCAGAGCCACTGATGTAGTCGGGGTGGTTGGGGTTGAGGAGCAGAGTGGGACCTGTAGATTACAGGGTCCAATGGAGGATGGCGATGGAGAAATCTGCCAGCAGAGTCTTTCCTGCTGACCAGCCAGTGGGGATGCAGTAGGTGGACAAGTGGCCTAGGCCTAGAGTCATGGTTTTCCAGGGGGAAGACCAGTCACTTACCACATTGTATATTTGGTTCAGGTAGTGTCTCTCATTACATGTAAACTCACTCTGTTGTTTACCTATCTAGGTTTGAGATATTATAGTTATAGGTGTTGATTCTTGTGATGCCTTTGGTAAATGGATCTGTTGCTCTTGTCTGGTCCCTTGATTGTCTTTTGACCTGAATGGCTAATAGTTCTGGTGGTTGGTCCTCATGGTTGTCTCAGTTGAAGTTTGTGGGAGTTTTGGTACCTAAATGAAGCATATCCTCCAGTTCTTCTGGATTGTGTGTTTTTACCTGTGTCTATGGCATCTGTTTTTCTTACTAGGAAGAATTATGCATGTATCAATGGGGACTCTTCTTTCTAATGGTGTGAGTTGTGTCTGTGTCTATTCTTCCATCAGTGTAGTTGGTTTTCATGCCTATAGGTACTGTTTTTCTTCTAATTGGTGTGGGTGGCACTTGTTCCTATAGGGGCTGCTGTTTTTCAGCTGGTATAAGTGATATTTTTGCCTAAAGGAGCTGCTGTTCTTTCAACTGGAGTAGGTTGGTGTGGGAAGTCCTTCTGTATATTTGTCGCTTTTATTGGTTAATGAATAAAACCATTTTGACCAGTGGCTCAGCAGAGTACAGCAAGGCTGAAATTCTAAGCAGATAGAGGAAGAAAAAAAGTTGAGTAAGGGAGATGCCATGTAGCTGCCTGAAGAGACAGACACTTAAAACTTGCTGGTAGGCCATAATATTGGTTTGGAAAAGAGGTTATGCTTTTGTTTCCACAGAGGATGTGAACCTGTGTATTCCTTCTAGACTAATGTGGTTTGATGGACCAGGATCCACTGAAAGTTCTCTGTAAACCCCAAAATTACTTTGCCCAATAAACAGCATTAAGCAGTTTGGAGAGAAATATGCCAAAATTACTTAAATGATTCTTTATAAATGTTTGTTTACATTTAAAGGGGATATTATGTAGAGATGGATACTTTACATTGGTATGGATTTTGGTTTATTGATACAAGTTTAAGGTCAATTTTGTTATATCTATATTTCTGCTCTTGTTTAAGGTATTGTGTTTGTGCAGCTCATTTAAAAATGT
>LOEQ01011271.1:0-31469 GCA_001685075.1 Bramus lutescens
AATACCCCTTTAATTCCCAACTGGTGTGGGATTGTTTATGACTTACGCCTTCATTCTTCCACCAATATTTTATCTTACTCTTGAATCATCACCCCAGCAGTGTTTAGTCAGGGATGAAGTGAGTTCTGCTTCCCCAGTTTTCACCAGACATGCTTCAGACAAGTAGATTTGGCTAAAACTTACAGAGAAGAAAAGGAGTTTCACAAAACTGAAACATAAAACACATAATTAAACTTAAATCTTAATATTCATATAAATCTACAATACATGTACTGCCTGTTTCTCTTAGTTTGTAGTAACAGCCATACTGGAGAGGTGGTAGCTGCTTTTAATTTGAAAATGACAAAGAGAACATATATAATGTGCTCTCTTAGTTATGGCTGAGAGGAAGAAGGAATCTATGCACCATCTCTAAAATCCAATGGTACTAGACTTTCTGTGTGTTGTCAGGCCTGTAAAGTAAGTGTGAGATCCCATCTACCTACCAGAGTTCTTAAGTCAGTTCCAGGACTCAGAACAGAGGCACCCATGGGACACATGTTCTCCAACTTCATGCTGCTATTAGCATAGCTTGTTCTTCATCCAAACCACCCAGTTGTAAAGAATGACCCAAAACAATACATTCGACACATCACTAGCCATGAGTTAAACAACCTACCCTGCTTGTACTCACTAATTTAGATTGTAAATACTACTCCAATCTAGATTTACCCATAAGGAGGCATGTTTCTGGGAAGCAAATACAAATATAGTTGGCCTTTCTCATCATAAGTGGAATCTGCAATTATAAATTTGCCTACATGCTCAGAGGTACCTGTAACTCCAAAGTTGGTACTCAGAGTTCTCATAGGTAGTTGTTGACATGAGCAGAGCAAAAAAAAAAAAGTGAGAATCAAGCTAGTGTCCTTAACAAAGGTCAAACACAGTGATGTTCTCTCTCTTTATTTCAGGTCTTCGAAACAGGTGTTCTCTTAATGGTCGAACACTCACCATATTAATTTCTCATTTATGCTTCTTCTGTTTGTTCTGTTTTCTCACTATGTAGCATGAGCTAGCTTTGAACCTGCAACTTCTACCCAGTTACTTCAGTGCTCAGATTAAAGGCACCTGTTGTGACTCCCACCTAAGTTTATACTTTTTGTTCATAATTTCACTACTAAAAGAATCTTCCAAATAGAGTACTCTAGTATGCTACTATGGCCTAAGCCGTCTCTTTCTAAAATTCTAAAGATATAATCTTACATAAGCCCATGTGACTATTAGAGACAAAGTTGGCAGGATAAATTAACATTCTCTGACTCACTGAGGTCATGAGGCCTGCACTCTGATCTGTCTGATGATACTGCCTGGTGTTCTCTCTCTCTCTCTCTCTCTCTCTCTATTTATCCTTTCCTCCCTCCCTCCCTCCTCACTCCTTCTCTCCCTTTGTTCTGGTCCCCCATCCACAGAGAGAAGTTGATTACCTGTAATACAGGAAGAGTCCTCTTCAAAACTGAGGCTACAGAAACCTTGACTGTCACTTTTGAAAACTATAAGCATATATATTACTGTTTAAAATAACAGCCTATGGTCACATGTCATCTTACACCATTCCAACTAGGAATATTGACTAGTGTTCCCAAGTACAAGAAAGCTGTGATGTACCTCTTCAGAAAAGTAACTGCAGTTCACTGTTAATTAACAAAAAATCTACTACAGCCAAACAAATGAAGATAAAAATCTGTATATGTGTTTCAAACTGTAATGTAAAAAAATTAATCTTGGAAGAAACATGTAATCTATGAGCCAGGAGACTAGAAAAAAAGAAAAAGAACTTAACTACTCATTACATGAAAAAGAATCGTGTTGAAGGCAAAAGCAAGCATTCAACACCAACAAGACTTGCCTGTTTAGCAATGACTTCCATTGAACTTACATAAGAAAAATGGCCTCCAGAGGGCCTGGCTTTAAATAATTCAAAAACACCCCATCAATTATTCATAGCAAGTATATGTTAACAGAGGCATTTAAAACAGAAACAAGCACAAAACAAGGTGACATATTGATTGCTTGATTAAAATGACCAGAGATGTGCAGGCCCTTAAGCCCTGAATCACCCTAAGGGGCAATGGATCTGCACTTATTAACCCAGTGTCTGTAGTGACTACAGAAGATACAGCAGACACGACTTCCTGAAACCTTTGCTGCACTTGCGTTCATACACATGACCTTGACCTCAAGCTCCTGAGACTCTTTTCATGTCTCTTTAGTGCGGTTACTTTTTGTCTTGGAGAGTTTCCTTACGTTCAGTTTACTTCAGTTTTGCCCGTTAGCCTAGCCTTTGTATGTTTACATAATCACATAGACTTTAAGATCTAGATTTATTAGTCGTTATTTTTAAAAATATATTATTTCATCACTGGGATTTTGTTTAACTTTTAATTTCTAACAAGCACACTTTCCTATAGTACTTAAGGGTATTTCGCTGTAACATTTAATATAACTCTCTTCCGGCAAGTTCAACATTTGACCAGAGGTTTCCACTGGTGACTTTTTCTGTTGGTACTGGGTACACGTTGCTCATTTCTTTTATTCAGTGACTTTAAATCTATCCAGGCCGTTATAAACGACAGGTTCCAAACATTCTGGGAAGCCTTATGTTCTTCTGAAGTATAATAATTTTTAAATAGGTTTTTAACTTATCTATTCTCAAATTCCAGACTTTGATAATCTTAGTCTAACTTTTCTACTGTATGTGAGCTCTCAATAAAATGCTCTTTTTATTTAGAGAAAGTATAAGGGTGATATTTGTACACATAAACTGGAATTCTCACCTCCTCGAGCTCTCTCACTATTGAACAATCCTCCTTACTTTCCAGATGACTGCGCACCATTCACCATGCCTGGATTCCTGTGTTCGTGTTCCGCCCACCACACCTGATTTTCATGACTTTCTAATATCAAGACAAACAACCATCAAACAACCCCGAGAAAAGATCCTTACCAACTACAAATTTGAGCGAGGGCTCTTACTTAAATTGCAGAAAGAACTGAAGGAAAATTGGACAGGACTAAAACAGCCCAGTTTAAAAAGGAGTACAGCCAGACTGTGGTGGTGCACACCTTTAATCCCAGAACTTGGGAGGCAGAAGCAGGCAGATTTCTGTGTGTTGGAGGCCAACAAAGGGGGGGGGGCATTCCAGGACATCCAGGGCTGTTACACAGAGAAACTCTGTCTCTTAAAAAAATGAAAAAAGAAAAGATGTGGAGTACAGACCTAAGCAGAGATTTTTCAAAAGATGAAACATAAGTGCCTGACGAACACTTTTTTAAAATGTTCACCATCCTGAGCCATCAGGGAAATGCAAATCAAAACTATTTTGAGATTTTATTTTATGCCAGTTAGAACAGCCAGGACCAATGAAACAAATGACAGCTCATCCTGGCAAGGATATGGAGCAAGGGAACACTCTCCATTGCTGGTGGGAGTACAAAAGTATACAGTGACTATGGAAAGCAGTGTGCTGTTGACTTAGGAACTAGGACTGTATCTACCTATGGATCCAGCAATGCTGTTCTTGGTATATACCCAAAGGACTCTACATCCTACAAAAAAGACACTTACTCATCCATCACTGTTCTGCGTAGAATAGTCAGACACTGGAAACAGCCTAGATGTCCATTAACAAATCAATGAATAACAAAAGGGTGCATTCACACAATGGAAAATTAATTAGCTGTTAAAAATTATGAAATAAAGAGGCAAATGAATGGAGCTAGAAAAAATCCACGCTGAGTAAAGAAACCCTGATCCAAAGAAACAATCATGGTGGGAATTATCTTATATACTACATTTCATATAGCCACAAACGTTAGGTATAGAATAAGAAGCTAGGGGAGAAGGGGAAGATCTCCTAGGGAATGGGAAATAGGATATACAGTCACGGAGAGATTGTGGGAAGGCTGGAATGGGAGGATTAAACAAAGAGAAGGAAAGAAAAGAGGGGTAAAGAAGGGAATAGAGAAGGGACATCTAACACTACAGACCATTTGAGGGTTCATATGGAAACCTACTACAGTAGACCATTCTTAAGATATATAAATATATGAAAGAAATCTAAATGGAATCACAAGTAACAGGAAAGAAAAACAAATAATAGGACATCTCTTGCTGCCGAACAAGACCCCAAATGCCAGAAATATTACACATAATGGAGTTGGTAGGCAAAGGGGCCTCGGAAACTCCCAAACAACTCAGGCAATTGACTGAGTTCGTAATAATCATCTATAGGAGGGTTTGTATGTCAAGAGCTGCTCAAATGTAATCAGAAGTAAGAACTCCATTTCTTAAAGTAATATCACTTAAGTATCAGTAAATGTTTTATTTCATTTTCCTGAATGTAAGAAACATAAAGGGAAGGAAATCAAGACAGCATTGGTGTGTATCAATAGGCACTGATTGCTGATTCGCCAGGCTCAGTGAGCCTGTTGTCTGCAGCAGCTCTGCTTTAGGAGAGAAGTCAAAATCAGGTTTCCTTTCTGTCTCGTTCTGAGGCTGGGCCAATAAAATCAGCTTCTACCTAAGCTATAGTCTCTGCCAAACCGGAACGTAGAGGCATTCCAAAGAGCAAGCAAGAACAACCAGTTTCTTAAGGTGCAGGTGCACAGTAGTCTGCTCTATGCAGCTTCACCTCCTCGGCCACACTGTGTTGACCAAAATAAATCAAGTGATAAGAAGGTGGATACTCCCTACACAGGAACTAGGAGCTTATGTTTTCTAAACGATATCCTAAAATACCAATGCAATAACAAGCCATTCAGCTAAACTGTGGAGTAAGCAAAAGCGTTGTGCTGGAGGGCAATTAAGATTTCCCAGGAAAGGTATCTACAAACTTTCTTGTAGTGTGGTGATATTATATAATGTATATTCTTCTTGCTTGTTGTATTATCATTGCTGAGAAGATTCACTTCCTTTTCCCTGACTAGGAAGTCGATGATTTCCAAGAGGACTCATCAGCGAACTACAAAATCTAGGCAATGCAACAAGACGAGCAACATGTATTATTAAGCTCATAGAGTGGAAGAAAGATATAAAACCTTTCTCTTTTCCAAATGCTACAGCGTTGTTGTGTGTGAAATCCTAAGAAACCTCTGCAAGCAGGAGTAGGTAAATTAATTTAACAAATCCATAGACAACAAGATGGGTATATAGGTTTTCTACATGAAAGCGAAATGAATTTCTAAGTGGAATAAATCCATTCCATTTTAAAATTGCATCCAAAATTTTAAATGCTTAAAGGTATTTTTACTAAACAGGTGCAAATCTATGAAACTTCGCTGAAAGGAACAAAAGAGAATCCCAGACAATTCCAAGACCAGTCATAATCATGAATAATAATGCAACATAATTATGTTAATGACATACCCAAAGATGATCTATGGGTTCAACACAAAACAAGTGACCCATTCCAGCAGCGTTTTTGTAATCTGGAAACCTCATTATAAAACTTTTCTATAAATACAAATGAAAAAAACTTCCACTAAAATATATAGCGGTTTTATTCACATTATAACTAAAGGCAACACAAATGTTCATGAACAGAAATGAGTTATGTACAATACAATGAAATTTTTCTCAGCTACAGAAATATGTATTACCCATGTATTACTCTAAATAGAAAAAATAGTAACACCAGGTGAATGGAGCTAGACACAAAGAGTACAAGTTTGAAGATTCTATGCATAGTAAGATCTACTGGTTGAACTAATTTATTCAGCTACTGCTAAGAGGCAATGTTGAAAATGTTATTCATCTTGATTCACCGGGTCATTTTATAAGTGTGCACATGACTTAAAAGTCAATGAACTGTTCTCTAAAAATGGACAATAATTAATATTGACAAAAAAGACAGAAAATATTCACCATTATTTGTTGTTTCATATTTCATACTTTATATTAATATTTGGTAATAATTAGTAAACTATGCCAAGCACAGTAATAAATGCTTTACCATCATAAATATTTTTAAACATTGATAGAGAACTTTATCACTTGAAAATATACCAAGGGATTTTCCAAGCCTGTTTCAGGGTGATTACAATCCTCATAAAACATTTAAACACTGCCTATGCAAATGTTTTTATTATCATTTTAAAAAATTAATCTAATTATTGTAAGATTAATATGTCTGTGCTAGGCAACCCAGCTATTAAGTAGATTAGGAAACCCAGTTTGAGATTTCTGTGAGCCTGCAGTTTTCTGTATTCTAAAAAAAATTTGAATAATCCAATTTTGAATAATCGTCCAGTTTGTAAATTGTTGAGGACCCTTCTCCCCAACTTTTACAAAAAGAGGCCAACCTAGCTGACTCATGGCTGCTTAGTTTTGTTCGCTTTTAGCTGTGTTTATTGTAAATGACTAGTCTGTCTCATTTGGAACCTGCATTGGAAAGAACAACTACCTCCTATGGACTGTATTTGTCTTGGGTGGTTAATGATCCTGAAGCCATCATCCACCAAGGTTACAGCTCAGGGAACTCTTCCAAAGCACCCATCAAGAGGGTTTTTTTTCCCCTTGCCTTCAGAAGAAAGCTCCCTATGAACTCTTGCCTTCTGACTCATCCGGCTAGTCCAGCACATTACACTGTGCCCTAAAGGCAACCAACCCATCAACTCCCTGCCAGAAATCCAGTTGAAGACATGAGCTTATTTCTCCTGGGAGAGATGTTTCATACCCCTCAAGCGATCTCCTGGAAATTTTGAATGTTTTTCTCCTTGTATGAGCACTTTCTATTTAAAACGAAGCAAAGCATATATTTTCTTTACCAGATGTTTTCTTCATCATTGTACGTTTGCATAAAGTAATTACTGACAAGTAATGCATGAAGAAGACTGAGTTTGCCACTCTCTCCTTACCCTACCGTGTGTGTGTGTGAGAGAGAGAGAGAGAGAGAGAGAGAGAGAGAGAGAGAGAAATAGAGATGACAGAGATGAGGGGGAAAGACAAGTAGCGAGAAGATAGGGAAAGGGGTGAAAAGGAGAGTTACTAAAACGGCTGGATTGTTTGATCTGAGTATACTGTTCAATAATTCCTAATCCATGACAGCTGAGAATGCTTCCAGACTGCCGTTTCCCTTGCAGACAAAGGAGGGAAGGAGGCCAGAAAGTAATTTACTTGAGGCAATAGCAGAATCTTCTGTGTTAAAGGCATATTTCATGGAAAGCTACATTTATAGTATCAATAACTTTGGGGCATATAAAAATGCAAGATGATTTTCACATAATGCCATAAATGTAAAATGGCTTCTTCCCAAGATACTCATGTTGGAATCCTGAGAACCTATGAATATGCTCCTTCGCATGGAGAAAAGGGGATTTGCAGATGTTATCAAATTAATCATCTGGAGATGGAGATTTTGCTAGGTTGTCCCATGGACCTGTGCCCATATAGGTCCCTAGAAGAGAGGGGAAAGCACAATAAACACATGCAGACTGAAGATGTTGACTTGGAGGCAGAGGAGACTTGAGTCCAGCAACCAGAAGGGTGCAGTCCTGTCAACACTGTGGTTTTAGCACAGAGAGATTTTTACACTTGGAATTATAAAATAATAAATTTGTGTTGAGTTAAGCCAGTCAAGTTATGGTAACCTGCTTTGACAACAACAGAAGACTAGTGTGTATGGGACAGAAATATGGAGTCCTTGACCCTTGCTCTGCATTCATCGTCAAGCCTCTGTTTGATAGTCTTCATGGTCTGTGACTTCTGCTGTGAGAAGCGCTTGACTGCATCAGGGCTCGGCCATTGCTGGAGCAGCACTTGTCTTCTCCGTGGCTAGAAAAAGGTCATTCTCACCTCTCTGGCAATGTTTGGAGTCTATGAATTTTAAGGAATTAGCTTTGATAGTATTTGAGCTCTTGGGTGGGAGGTCCCAGCTCAAAGTTAGTAGCTAATATTTATTGAATTAGCATGAGAACAAAATGGCTGCCTAAGGATTACTTGATGAAGAACAAAAGATGTCCATTATCTAATAACTGGTCCAGGTGTCAGAGGTCCCTTTAATTTCTGCAGACTTAAATATGTAACACTTCTAAACAAATGCAAATTTAATGGGAAGTGGTTTACATCATGAAGCATGTAGTTTTGAGGCCAACGGCCTATGGAAAAAGGGACCCAGGAAAGCCACACACAGATGGTACCAAGGGTTTAGGTTCTGACATCTTTGGCTCTAACACTGAATTCTTATTCTCAGCTAAAAGGTTTCAAAATGTCCCTTGACATTTGTGTATTATTTTTATCTTACACTGCATGAAGAATTGAATGTAGTTTCCACTAAAGCTTTTGTGAGAATAGAAAGAAAAAAATGTATGAACAAAAGAATGAAGCTTGGATTCTTCGGGGAGAGCAAGCCTCCATGATATAAACTCTAGTCTGCCATACTACAAAGAAAGTGATTTTACTTTTCATAAAAATAAAATGTGTTCATAGAATGCTAAAGAAAAACAATTCTAACTTGCACAGAGAAAAGTATGATGATATTAAGAAACAATGTTCTCAGTCCAGCAACTCATACCATATGCTGGGCTAGCTTACTCCTGTTCACAGACTGACAATATGTCCATTAATACTAATACGCTACTGGATATCACTTAAAGAAATAAAGGGATCGAACGCAGCAGGAATGTAAGGTGGCACTAGAGTAGGGGAAAGACCCTTGACTAGACCGTGACTTAGGCCACACCATAAAGGAGACTATAGCAAGTTCATCTGCCTTTTAAGACACTGCTATTTCTAAGCAGTTCAAGCCTTGAATATCTCATATCTTAGTTAGGATTTCTGCTGTTGTGATAAAGCACCATGGCCATAAACAACCTGGAGAAGAACGAGTTTATTTCTGCTTATAACACTCAGGACACACTCTATTGCTAAGAAAAATAAGGGTAGAAATTCCAACAGGGCAGGAACTTGGAGGCAGCAGCTGATGCAGAGATCATGGAGAAGCGCTACTTGCTGGCTACGTACCACTCCCATGCCTTACCCAACCTGCCTTTTTATAGAACCCAGGACCACCAGCTACGGGGAGCCACTGCCTACAGCTGGCTGTGTCGTCTCTCATCTATCCTTGGTCAAGAAAATGTACACAGGATTGCTCACAAACCAGTCTAGTGAGGTCATTCTATCAATAGAGATTCCCTCTTCCAAATCACTGCAGCCTGGGTCAAGCTGACATGAAACTAGCCAGCATATCTCAGTGGAAGCTGGCATTAAGCCAGTATTCGGTAATTATAGAGAAAACAGTAGTGGGGGTAGGTGTTTAGTTACTCTTCTGCTTCTGTGATGAAACACCATGACCAAAAGCAACTATGGAAGCGTTTACTTTGGATTAAGGTTCCAGCGAGCGTCAATGAGTGGATGGTGTATATTGCAGCGCACAGCCAGAGCTGAGAAATCACATTTCCAACCATAAAGAGGTCGCTGAAAACACTGTAAGGAGGGAGAGGCTGTGAACTCCTAAAGCCACCACCCCCTCAGTGATTCACTTCCTCTAGAAAGGATGCACCTCCTAAATGATCTATAACCTTCCCAAACAGCACCACCAATCAGCTACCAAGTAATCAAATGCAGAAGGCCATTCAAAACACCATGGTAGAATCAGATTGAATGCCTCAGGAACATTTGACAGAAATCTTAGAAGTCTTGACTTTGAAACTATTCTCTATTTCACAAATTAGTTCCAATAATACAAAACTGTAAAAACATGACTGGGAGGGTACATACCAATGATTTAATTCATAGGATTAGAATAAATGAGGTTATTGGAAGTTTTTATGCATTCTTTAAAACGTATTATATTTGGAAGAAATCTTTCATAAATTAGAATTTATCATTGCTTACAATAACACATTAATAAATATATATAAATCAATATATCAAAAATACACAAGAAAATAAAGGAAAAAAGGGAAGAAGAAAATATAGAGAGAAGAAGAAAAAGGCAGGAACAGAAGACGGAAAGGATGAACAGAGGGATGAACAAATTGTTGGTTTATTAGGAAAAGATAATTACACGATCATGTCCAATACGGCAAAACATTACAAAGCAGGTAATCTGGGCGAGACTGGCACTGCTTTCCAAATGTCAAAAAAAAAAAAGCCAGTGCAAAGGAAAAACAAACGTGACCAGAGAGACAAGGGGAAGAGTGGCAGTGACATTTTGAGACTTTTAGACTAGGAGAAAAGACATACCCAGGCCTGCCACAGGTAAAAACTGGTCCACGTGGAGATCTAAAGGAGAGAGGAGAGTATTAGTCCCATTATGAAAAGGGAGAAAAAAATAAGAAAACATGTTTCTCAAGTACAAAGAGATAAATACGGCATCCTCTACTGTCCTCAGTTGTCTAAATGCTTTCGCATGTTGTACGTATCTTGAAATAGCATGATGACCCTTTCTGGTAAGCATTACTATGAACCGGTTTTATAATTATCATTCATTTACAAAATAAGTACATTGAGAAATTTGGGAGAATCAAAAAGTCATAGTCGCAATCAGCACTGAATTTTGAGCCAGTTTCCAGGGAACCAAACTCGAAAACGTTTGCTGTTCTCACTACCAAAGGTACTGCTCCCCAAGGGCTAAAGGGCATAGTTTTAGGTCGGGAGTCCTGTGTGAGTCACCCGTGTTAAACTTGAGCAAAGCATTCATTGCACCCTCCTCCCAGAAAAAAAAAAACTATAAGTGAGATTGAAGGTTGAAAACTTCAAAACATTTAACACTCGAACAGGAATCCCCAACCATACAGAAACTCAACGTACACTCACTGCTACTAGCATGACCCTGAGTGAATTCTAATCTGTTCATGTGTGTGTTCTCACTTAGGATATTGTAATTTCTGAATATCTTTAAAGAGAATTAAACGGCAATGTGCAAATTCCCCTAGAGAGAGAAACCTTATTTACTTATTTATATCACATAATAAATTTTTTGGGAGAGAAGAGATATGTGCTCGTGGGATAGTGGAAAATGTAATCACAATTATGTTCCAATTGAATAAGCAATAGACCGAACCGTGCCTAGCTACCCAATTAGGCACGATCATCAAAGTCTAGTTACTATCTTAGCGTAATTGTTCATATTTTTTTGTAGGAACATATAGAGTGACTGTAGACAGCACTGCCTGAGAATTAAAATCTGAATGATCACAGTGCTTCAAGATGTCTGCTCACTAATTAGAAAAGTGATGGAAGAGGCACAGTCTGCAAGTGTTGTCAGGAGTCAGGAGTTAACTAATGTTGTGCTTTTCTATATGGAAGGTTATGGACCATTTTCTCTAAAACAGTATTAGAAGTTCATCATCTCTTTCGTGGGATTAAATTTGAGAACACAACTATAAAGCAATCATTTGTGTTTAGAAGGGACTCACCCCAAACATAGCTACAGATGTTACCTATCCAGCAATGTAAAGCCAGGGGGAAATTCCCTGCTGGAAGTGCAGAGTGGCTGCCCTAGGTTGACACCTTCCTTTGCTCCATTTAGATAACTCTTCTGTCTGCCCTGACCTCCCAGGAGCACTAACACAGTAGGAAGGGTATTTCAGGGTTTAGTCTAAAATCTTGACGTTCCCATGACCTGTTGGGTACGTGGGTTTTGGGGTGAAAGTCTGTTCACCTCAAGTGCTTCATTTTACCCACATCCTTTTGTTATCTTTTGGAAAACACTTTTCACATCCTCTCTTTCCAACTCCAGCTCAATTCTTCTTTGAATATTTCAGTGGGCCTGTCGAGATAAGAATCCGTGTCCTCTAAGAAATCAGTTTAAAAAAAAAGCCATGACAAGTTATAAGCTACCATGTATTCCCAAAAATTCCCCAAGAGAAATGACTAGATCAATAGCCTAGAAAGCAATAAAAGGAATTGAGGGAAAGACTGGGCAAATGTGACCATTGTGTGTGACCATTTCCTAATTAGACAAGAAACTCATGATCACCTCTGATCATGGACGATGACGGCTGGACCAAGGTTTATGCAGAGTGTAGGCAAAGGCTGCTCACTCAATGCGTGTTCAGTCTCCATCGTAGGCCTCACTGGATCGTTAGACCAGGGATGCAGCAGCAGTATCCTGCTCACTGCCATCCTCTTCCACTTGGGAGTTTTCTCACATTTCCTTAATGAATCTATGTTGACTCTTCTTAATCCTTGAATGTGTTTCTTTTTATTTTTTTTTTCTTCAGAGGATTAAACATGAACTTAGAAGCTCCTGGCTTGGAGGAATTTTGAGGACCGTGATCATCTAGCATCCTAGTTCACCCAATAAGAATACGGGAGCTGAAAGAGGCTCCCATATGTATTTGAACATGAACCCCAAGAAAAGACACCGTCCTCTGCAAAAGAGATTTTTGAGAAGAAGTGCAAACATGAAGAAGAATGGGGCCCAGAAAGGTGGCACAGGCCTATAATTCCAGTGATTCCCAAAGCTAAGGGAGGAGAAGAAATACTCAAGGCCCATTGTGCTTTTAAACATAGGTAAGCTCAGGTAACTCTGTCTCAAAACACTTAAAAGAAGCAAAAGTATGAGAGACTATTGTAAGGATGATAGTCCATGCCGAACTCCACTCAGAGGAGAAGAGCAGACATTACTACGTGTGGAAGATAGGTGAGTTCTGGGAAAGAAGGCAGGAGCATTGGTCCCAGCGTCAAGCATGGGGGCTCGCCCAACCGGGCCCACAGTCACCACCAACTTAACCGGGCCCACAGTCACCACCAACTTTGCTGTGGACAACTTTGAACAGCGATGTACGGCTTTACAAACTTTGCCACAGAACACCAAACCATGTGCTTCACTGCCCCCACTTCCAAATGCTGCTGTGTTCAAATCAGTTGACCTTCAAAATTCTCATTGGCTAAGCCAAGCTCTTCTAACCAGCCAATAGGATGGCTAAGAAGAGGCACCTATAGCTTCTAACTAGAGCACAAGAAGAAACTAGGTACCATAGGAGAGATTCACCCTAGGCCACAAAAAAAAAGTAAATGAACCCACAGGATTTCAAAATGTCAACACAACATTGAATAAGTAATTTAGCATAATTTTCATAGTCCACAAGTACAACATCAAAGAAAAAGCTGAAAAATATGTCAGATTTGACTCTTCATGGCTCACAGAACTCATGTGAAAAGAAGAGTAAGCAGTGTGGTTGATAGATTAATATGTAGAGTGTGGGAACTCTCATGTGTGAGTGCTTATGTGTGTGTATGTGTGTGTGTTAATGGTGATGTGCTTTGAGTTCAGCACTTAAGACAGACTAGCAAACTACCACTGAGACTACACCCTTAGCCCCTTCACTCAAATTTTAAACTATTTTACAATTGCTGTATTGTTGACAAAGGCCAAAATATCTTAAAGAAAAAATTTAAAGACATTTTAAAATTCACCAACTATACCACCAAAGAAGATTATCTTCATGGGTTATATGATGTTTGCAAATTAACCAAACTAATCTCCATATGACCAAACTTCATAACCAACACTAATTACCAGGTGATGCAATGAAAAATGCTGAACATTTTTAGCTCTCTATTGAATGCTTTAAACAGAGTAAGATTCCAAAGACCCACTTTGCATACTGTTAGGAAACAGCAAAACAATTTCCTGTTTCAAGGCAATAATGATATAATTTGGCTGAGTGTGGAATGACATGGGGAAATGAGCTAAATGCAGACCCAGGGCTCTACTGTACAACATTGATTTTTTTTAATTATACCTCATGGGCTCAAGTATACATCTAATGCCTTCTTCAGTAATTGGATATTATTCCTATCCATCCCCTGGCAGATCTCTTTGAAATCATGTGATTTTCTTCTCATGTGAGATTTATAATGGGAGGGCTAGTACCAAAGTGGGATTCAAGTGTTCTGAAAAGCCTCTTAAATATCTTACTGAACTAAATATGTGACAATAATTCATATGCCTGGAAAGATCCATAGAAAACACTTTTCCTTCCTGAACTAACATCCATACACCTCTAATAATTGAAATGCTTACAAAAACATCTCTAGTAGTCTTTGAAGGGCTATTATATAAGGATTTATTAACAGTTCTAATGTGAAATATTAGTGTGCATTTATTAGGATATTTTTCTGGGAAGATGTGGCTTCATATCAGCCTTGAGAAATTACATATAAGAGTTTAAAGCACTAAACTCAGCTAAGAGATGCATTTAAAGGTCACAGATAAACATACCACTAACACCATAAGAATTGCCACATATTTCCTAAGAGACGAAAAGAAACAAAGGGGGACTGGAGAGGCGGCGTGACTTGTCCACAAGGACTCTGGCGTGTTCTACATTACCTTCACCTGAGGTGCCCCACCAGAATGTGATGGGGAGAAACCTCTATTTGAAAGTTTTTTGGATAAAGAAATGAGGTTTAAACCTCCCTACTCTGGTTGAACAGCATCACCCATGGTGTCTTTGTGGGGTATTTTATTTTCATTACATCATTTTATTTGTTGGGGTATTAATAAATACTTTCATGATTAAACTCCATTATCACCTATGTTTTTCTAGTAAAACATGACATTATTCAACTATGCATTAACCTATTGTAGAAGACTGAAACTACATAGATAAGCAAGATTCTTCAGTCCAGTTGGATAGCATTAGTCCAAAATAACCTAGATTCTATGAATAACTAAAATAAAGGCGTTTAAGGGTTCAAATGTAAAATAATAAGGTTTGATTTGTACAAGAGGCCTAAAGTACTCAATAAATGTACACATTATTATATGTTATTTTTAAATACATAGAAGCAAAAAAAGTAATATCTGTGATCTGATACATGCCATATACATGCATTGATTACTATACTGTCACCCATAATATGTACAGTAGTAAAAATAAAAATGACAAGTCAGTCATATACTGAATGTCTGTGGGTAAACATTTAATATTTAAATTTCCTACATACATATTAGAAATAAGGTTTAGAACTAGAAGAAAAGGCAAGGTTATGCAGTGAGAGCAGACACACAAATAATGATGTGTGAACGCAGTCATAATATGAGCAAAACTGGAATCAAGGAGTCTAGAAATGTGAAAATTTTATGCTATGAAAGCAATATCTATAGAAATAATTACTAAATAAAAACACTTCAGTATTTCCCATGCTACTGAAAATTCTTGAGAATAGAAATCACTAATAGCCATTATATGAAAGCTACAGGCTATCTTGCATATTAAATATAAGGTTGGAAACTCTAGAAAACATCTGATCAAACCACTGTCTTAGCTAATTCAGATGCTAGCCCCAAAAGAAAACGCTAATTCATGTTCTACTATATTCTTATGTGCTTGTATTATTCAGTAGAAAGAAGAAAAAACAATGAGTGTCTTGAAGGATTTTGAAAAACATTACTAAAATTCATCTTGTCAATTCAAAATATATAGAGAAGCAGATCATGAAAAAATTATGTATCATATATTATAATTAATACCTAGTTATTGACAATAATGCAGCTGAAAAAGAAGCACCCTCCTTTGTATAAAAAAAGATTGCATGTATGTGGGGAGTATGCACATCTTACTTAAAGATTAATATGTAAGCACAGACAAAAATGAAAAGAAATCACAAACAAGGCAATAAGCTCAAATATTTTTATGTTGGCCATGTCTTGTGGGAAGTAGGTGTCAGGAGCTAAAGAATGTGTAATACGGTTGAAATCTTGATGTCACTGAAGGCACAAAAGGCTGGAGACAGTAGTGATACCCACATGGAATAAGCAGTTTTGATCTCAGGCGTATGAGCAACGAAGAGCTGAAAGTGATTCGTCTGCACAGCTCTGGAACTTTAGGGTGGAAATTTGGGGCTGTGTACCTTGAATACACTCTGGCAAGCAGTTCCAAGAAACCCTTACAGGTGGGGAATAGGTTGTAAGATAACTGTTAAATGCTAACTCAGTATTGACAGAAGCATTAACAATATTAAATAAATCATTTAATAAAACAGTTTAAAATTAATCATTTAAAGTATAAATACAAAATTATGAAAAAATAAACTAGCAGCAGACAGAAATACTGTCTGAGTGCAAGCTAATAACACAGAATCCAAAGACTAATGAAAACAGCCATGCAATTACAACGTCTAAAAATTCAGATAAAGACCCAAAGTAACAAACAAAATCTAGTACTCAAGATGACATAAAACTATGAGTGATTCTTTTTTTGTGGTAGTAATTATAAGAACCTCACTTCAAATCATAAAGAGCCAAAATGTAAATATGTATCCATAACAAACAAAATACAAAGGCTCACCCCCAAACTCTGGCACATTCCATATAATTCACACACTTGCCAGACTGAAATAGCAGAGTTATGAAAAGAGAAAGGAGAAGAAGAGAAGAAAAGGAAGGAAAATAAGAGAGAAAGAAAGGAGCAAGGGGGGAAGAAGCGAAAGAGGGGCTCTATCAGCACGACTATTTGGGATTTGACTTTTGGCTAGACATACAAAGATCTCCCAAAGAGTGCTCAGATAAGCCAGGACTGTCCCGCTCTATCGCTGAAGCATGGACTGGCTCAACTCTGTGCTCTGACATCTCCAAAGCCTGCCCTTGTCTTTGTAGTTAAGTCTATATATGAAGTATATATAGATCTGAGTCAGCAGAAGAAAAAATTAAAAAACAGGTAAAAACAATAAACAAAATATATGACACTTACGATTTCTGTGAAAATATCATGAAGATATATCTACCCACACAAAGAATACCCATGCTTGGAAGTTAAGAAAAGGGGCGCTAAAATTGGCGAGGAAGGAGGGATTATACAGTGAAGTGGGAGAGACAAGTAGTCATTCACCCCAAAACTAAACAAATTATCCCATTTTTTCTATCACGACTAGAAATGAACATCAGTTCCAATAGGAAAATATAAAGCCTTTTGTTCTAACTTTAACCTTTTGAAGTGACTAGGCGTCATGTTGCCCAGGCTACCCTCTAACCCCACACTTGCACCTCCTGCCTCAGCCAGGGTAGTGGGCGCATGCAGTCCTTTTAGGAAGCAAAAGAACAATGTCAGCATTAAAGGCTGTAAACCATACAGCACTGAACAGCAGCATCGGATGCGTCTGAACAACCTCCTACGTTCCTCACTCTGTCCAGGAAGATGCATAGTAACTTAGTCCAGAGAGTTCTCCAGAGCAAGTCAAGAACTAATGTCAACTTACACACCACTCAAATCCTGAAGAGCTGAGGATCAGAACTATAGGCAATCTTGGTGGAATTGTTTGAGTAGGATTAGACACTGTAGGCTTGTTGAAGGAGGTGTGTCACTGGTGGTAGGCTCTGAGGTTTGAAAAGTCCATGCCATTCCCAGTTAGAAAGCTTGCGTGGTCCTCTAACCCCACCCCCACCCACCACCCTTATGATTATTGTCTCAATGTGAAACCTCTCAGATGCTGCCCCCTTACCATGCCTGTGTACCTGCTTCCGTGTCCCCCAGATGAAGGTTGTGGACTCACCCTCTGAAACCATTAACAAGCTCTCAATACACTTTCTTCTATAAGTTTCGTTGATCATGGAGCCTCTTCATGTCAAGCTATGGCCTGTTTCTGGTGTTCATGCAGAAGCTGCTGGAGAGAGTGATGGCTCCTCAGAGCATCCTCAGAAGCCTGGGCCACAGACTCACAGTCCTTGTGTGGCTGAAGTACCTTAACCCTTAATGTCTTCCTCCTATGGGGGATGTGTCTGCTCACAGACTAAAATATTTATCCTAATCCCTTAGGCACGTAGAAAATTGCTGCACCCCGTTCAAAAAATATTTTGTAAAATAAAACAATTGAACTTTTTTATTTTGTAAAATAAAACAAGTGAACTAGGCAGTGATGGCATACGCCTTAATCCCAGCACTGAGGAGGCAGAGACAGGTGGATCTCTGTGAGTTTCGAGGCCAGCCTGCTCTACAGAGTGAGTTCCAGGACAACCAGAGCTGTTACACAGAGAAACTCTGTCTTGAAAAACCAAATATATGTATCTCAAGTGAGCATTTTCCACTTTGGATGATTTTCTTTTTTTATTTCATAGTTTCATTCTTTAAGAACTCCGTGCAGGACCTCTGCACCGTCCCTCCTGACTCTCCCTTTTTTCCTCCAGCTTCTGCTGTGCTCACCTCACGACTCACGACCTCTTCTCTAACGATTGCTTTAATATGTATGCATGCACATGTAAAGATCTGCACACATGTATATGCAACCTGCTGCAGCTGTTTACCTCCGTTCGTGTCGCTTTCCTTTACATCCTTTGACACGAAATTTCATGTCTATGTGTTAGCATAAAAACTGATTAAAGCAGTACCAATAATTCATGTCACTCCTGCCGAATCTTTAAAAAAAATTCTCCTTTCTCATTTTTGCTCTTCACATTTGAGAAATAATTCCCAAAGTATGCAGAGTCCATACATATTGTATCATCTAACCACCAGCCAGGTACCTAAAACCAATCCCAAACTGCCTTGTATTGGTCAGGATTTTACCGGCTGGAACAAAGGGTCTTCTGGGTCATCTAAGGAAGTTATCGACAGTTTGCTGTGCATTCTATAAAAGAGCTACAGACACAGAACTTGAAATGAGTTCTTAAGAGTCACTCACAAGGTCAAATTCTGCTGCCAAGAAAGAAAATACTTATGACACTTATAGAATTAAGAAATTATTGACTTCGGAGTCACATGGCCTCTGCCCTGATCTGAAAGCATGGATCATAATGCCCATTTGTGAGATAGAAATCCGATTCTACACCTGCCTGATCCAGGACAAAGACACCACTCTGCTTCTTAGCAGATCCCTCAGCTCTCCAGAATAACTCAGTTCCAACTCTGAGACATTTAGGAGCTACAGAATCTTAGTCAGATTAAAAGAAATTCAGAGGGCCTATAAAATGCACCTGCAGAGAAAGGTTTGGACCATGTAACTGTTTAAACCACTCTCTAGACAGCCCCATAACTAACAGCAGCCTCACAAGCAGAGGGCAGCAGAACCATAGATAGAATCAAAGATCTTAAACAATAAGATAGAAGTATGGACAAATGTGATAATTTATTCACATGAAAAGAACTTATTTAAACCTCCTCGTTATAGGGAATGTGCCCTTACAGTTGTAAGGGCAGGCACAACAGCAGTGTGGACAAGTGTGTGCATTGCAGTCATGAACTGGCTGTCCATGGAGCAAACTTGCAAATCAAAAACTCAGGGATAATTTCTGCTAAACATAAGGCAAAACTTCTTTTCTAAGATGCTTTAGTCTTTGGTCTAAAGTCTTCAATTAATTGAATAGTGTGTGTGTGTGTGTGTGTGACAATGAGAAAGTGGTTGCACATACATACATGCATATACTGATGATAACATCTTATTTAAAATTATATAGTTATCAACTCTACAAATCCTTTCACCACAGGACCTAAAATAGAATATAGCCAGACAGCAAAGCTAACTCATCAAGATAATATCCAATTTTAATAACCGCAGATAGAAAATCTTCACATAATGGTGCAAAAGAAATTATATGAATTTGCTTTGCTTTGAAACTTCGGCAACATTTTTAAGGAATTTATACAACTATTAAAAAGATTTTTATAGAAAAGGGCATTGAATATAAACATAAACAATCTGAATCCCAAACAGATTTGAAAAGAAAAAAAAGATGAAATTTAAAGGAAAAGGCCTGGATATTACTGTGGATGAATTATTATAAATCTTAGATGTTTACAAGGACAATTGTGCCCCCAACTTCATTACAGCAATCAGATCTCTTGCATGGTAATTAGATTTGTATTCAATAATACCAACTAAAGCTGAGCATAAAATTACCACAGACTGGTCGTAGAAACAGAACGTAGGGGACTTCCATTCAAATGGTGCAAATGATTAAATACAATTTAATATATGTCTAATCACTTAACATTAAATACTTAGCCTGGACTGCTTTCCAAAAGGAAGAAGAATTTGAAAATGACAGCCTTTCAAACTTTGGCCATCTCTTTGCACCAGGATGTGGCTTTCCAAAGGTACATTTACCCATTTTCACAGGCTTCACTGGAACGTAGTGAAAACAAAACACTTTTAAATGAAAGATAACAGTCACCCTCCAGCGGGATAAAAATAGAACGAAACTGGCAAACATCACCTGCAGTAAAATTAGCTCAGCAGTAGGCAGAAGGGTGGGGGGAGTATTAATGTTCATTAAAGAAAAGCAATATGAGATGCAGACGGAGTCTTTTTAGTGGTCTAAACCAGTGAGATTCACTAACGTGAGCAGAGAGTGCAGCCAGTGAAATAAGAGCAATCCCAAACTAATTTCCAAACCATCTAATCAAAATAAATATCTGTTAGAAAATAAGACTAATTAATCATGAATCAATTCTAAAGTGCAGGTAACTCTTCTCGGGCTAATTAAGGGGAAGTTTCACCTTATGAAAACCATGCAGGGTCTCTTGGAGTGGGTTGTGTAGGCTCTAATGTACCATAAACTTCAAGAAAATAATATAAATTATTATTGCAATTATACATAAAATATTGAATTGAAATAATAATTATATAAAAATCTGTGTTATAACAAGCATTTGCCCCTAAATGTAAGTGAACATGATACAATAATAATGATTATTCTTGATCTATCAATCTCTATACTGCTGGATAGAGATTGTATTGCTATTGTCCATGCAGTTGACATTATTGTTGATTATTCCCTGTCAGTTTAACAGAGAACAGCAACAACAACAAAAAAGAACTATGCAATTTTTGTAAACATTTCAAATCAACAAACCAAGTTGCCTACTTCTGTGTGGGCCATGACAATGGAAGACATTTACTGCTTTTCATTTCCATTAAATTATCACATATTTCTGAGTTCACTAGTACACCCACAATTTTGGAAGGAACAAAGCTTAAGCCATGCAAGATCCCATGTTTAGACACAAAAACCAAAAGAAAAATTCAAATGGAAAATTACAAACCCACAAAAGGGTAAGATCCCGATGTAGAAACTCAGGAGAGAGTCCTGATAAACTAAGCCATGCCCACAAAGCCTAACGCTGTTTTGTTCAGGTTGTTTCTAGAGGGAGAGATATCATGAGGATATTGGAAAGGGCCATTAATGTGGAGAAGAGACGCAGTCCAAGCAGAGACCTGAGCAAACAAAAATATGGCAGGCAAGAAAGAGCCCATGGGAGGCATTTATCTCACTGCTGAGAGCTCAAGTAGGATTCCCTAAGCCACCACTGCAGTGGTGAGAAGAGTGTCTTGGGGTCAGGACCTGAGAGGGTCTCGTACCATATTTAAGATACTGCATTTTTCTTCTGGACTTTGGGAGCTCCGCCCAGAGCTCTGCTGTGAGTCTCTGTCTCTGCTTCCACCAGTTGCTGGATGAAGGCTTTATGGTGACATTTAAGATATTCATCAATCTGACTACAGGGCAAGGCCAGTTCAGGCATTCTCCCTTCTCTTGCTTGGGTTCTTAGCTGGGGTCATCCTTGTGGATTCCTGGGAGTTTCTCTAGTGCCAGGTATTTTGCTAGCCCCATAATGACTCCCTCAGTCAAGATATCTGAGTAAGAATACGAGCAAAGAAAGAGGTCAAGACCATGATGGGGAACCCACTGAAACAGTTTACCTGAGCTAATGGGAGCTCACCAACTCTGGACTGACAGGGAAGGAACCAGCGTAGGACCTAGGCCCTGTAAATGTGGGTGATAGTTGTACGGCTGGGACAGACTGCAGGCCCACTGGCGATGGGACCAGGATTTATTTCTACTGCTTGTACAGGCATCTTGAAACACATTCTCTTTGGAGGGATAACTTATTCAGCCTAAAAATAGTAGGGAGGGCCTTGTACCTTCCCCAAAGCAATGTGATAGACTTGCTTGACTGCCTATGGGAAGCCTTACCCTCTCTGAGGATTGGATGGGGGTGAGTGGGGGATAGGTGGAGGGAATGAGAGGAGGGGAGAGAGTGGGAACTGGGATTGGTATGTAAAATGGGAAAAGAATTTAAAAAAATAAAATAAAGATACTGCATTTTTCTGAAATACACAAGAGAGACTACTTATCAGATGGGAATCAGAGAGAATCTTGTGATGATCTAAAAAAAAAAAGAAGTAGAAGAAGTAGTGAGTGGCATTAAATTGAGCTAAATTTGGCCTAAGACTGACTCCATACTTTCAGTTTCCATTTTACAAACTGCAACCTAAGTTAGCATGCAATAAAGTGTGTGTGTGCTTGTGTGTATGTGTGTGTGTTTCAAATGTGTGCTAGTGCATATTTGCATATGTGCATGTAGTGTGGAGGACAGAGGGCAAATTGAGCTGTCATTCTTCATACCCTATCCGCCTTGTTTTTGAAGACAGGGTCTCTCATTAGCTGGGAGATTGGACCAGCTGGTCTATGAACCGGAACCACCTGTCTCTGCCTTGCCAGGATGGAACCTTTAATACATCGCAACACTTGACTTTTTTTTATGTGTGTTCCCATGCTAGAACTCAGATTCTCATGCTTTCAAGATGAGCCCTTTATTGATGAAGCCTCTGCTTCAAGATTATATTCTTATGAATATCTGAGTCTCAGTTAATTTCAGCCTGCCTTCTAGATCAGGCCAATCACACAAGGCTAATCCCTCCCCATATCATGAGTAGAGAAAGCATTTTTTCTTATGGCAGAAGAATTTCTATGCTTTACTTCCTGTATGGATCAGTCAAGCTCTCTGAATCCCTCTTAGTTCACAGTGCTACCTAAGTTATAATCATGTCTGTTCAAGCTCTACTAAATTTGTTCCATTTTTCAATTTAACAACAATGATTAGACAAAACTGTTAGGAAGCCCTGGATTTCACAGTGTTTGTCAAAAACCTGTGAGCTGGGTGGATATGTAGGTTATGTGTGAGTGGGAAGACTGAGAATCTGTGGTGGCATACTGCATCAGCACACCCTGGAAGCATGCCTGTGGAGGTGCTCTATTGTCATTGTATTCTGATGGCAGGACAGAGGGCAGAGGGGAAGAGAACTTTCATATCCCAACTCCCGATGGTTAAAGAGTAGCTGCCATGGTGGGAGGCCAGAAAGTCGAAACACAGAAGAGCAAAATGACAAAAGAAACTGATGTAAGAAACTAAAGATTTTGTTTTCTTCTTAATTTCATCAAAGTAGAATTGGCCAATTATGTAAGTCAGTGATATACAATGTGATTCTGCATTCATATATTTTATCATGATTATCAAGACCTGTCATCCAGCCACTATTTTGTCATTTGTAATATGTTATAAACAGTTAAGATCTACTCTTATAGTGAGCTTCCCATATTCAATAAAACATTACAAACCTGACTCATTAATTTTTTAAATTACATTCCCTTTCTGGCTTACAGTTTGCTCTTGGACAAGCAATAAGAAATGAACAGTCAAGTTTCTTCCATGCCTCTGAGAAATCAGTTAGCATGAAGCTAAAATGAGTTCCATGCATTCAGAATCTTCAAAGGACTGGATGATGCCAGCAGCAATGAAGAAGTGGGTTGAGTAAATGGTGAACTCAGGTCTGAGCATACTGATCTGCTCGGGACACTAGGGTATAAGAAGATGCATAGGATAAAATTGAAATGACAAAAATTCTTGAGATGTGAAAATATCTCAACAGAGTCAAATGTCTGAGAAACGTTCAGATGAAGACTGGGAAAGGAAAGCATGGGCGAAGGAGAGATAATTGGTAGAAAGAAGGCTCTGAAATGGTTGCAAGGAAATCGGGGGCAGAAGGCTTGCTGAGAGCAGGATGTGCCTCTGTCTCCACTTGAGTGTTTAGATTCTATGTCATCGTGTCAATGACAACCACAAGTTAAGGACAGTTCATAAATAAAAGTCTAACAAAAAATGAGCAAAATAGTTGTACATATAGTCACAGACTGTTTCTTCTGAAGCCTAGGACTCTCCCCAATTTCATATAGCTATAGAACAATAAAAAGAAGTTTGTGGTGGCACTGAATGGAAACATATAGAGACTTAGCGTGTGTGAAACATAAATAGATTTAGCATGCGTCCACTCATGCAAACATTCTCTTGAGGAAAATAGCACATTAAGGGTATGGAAGCCATAATCCAGACTTAGAAAAAATTTAATTCAATCCCTTTGTGGTGTGATCGATTGTACATTAAGCAGCTACATAATAAAATTTGGTTCTGAACATTTTTCCTGTTCCCTCTGATATACCATATTATACAAAATGTGTGAATTCAATAGATATTATTCTTTCATATTTTACTTTTTCATACTTCAATGTAGTTTAGGTTTTGAAATAATGTTGCTTTGTTTACATGTATTAAACTTAGTGATCATCATTTTGATAACATAAATACTACTAAAGAATTATATGTAAGTGGGTGTGTTTGTTGAAACAAGCAATAAGACAATCCAACAAGATCTTAATTTAAATGTCCCTCATGTAAAACTTGATCCAACCTGTGGCACCGCTGGAAGAAGGGGGCACCCTTAACACGTAAGATCTAGTGGAAACGTGTCAGTTGGTTTAGGCGTGTGTCCTTGAAGCAGGATTCTGGTGAGCTGTTTTGCTCCTCCCCAAGGTAGCATGCTGCCTCGCCCCAGGCCCTAGAACAAGGGAAGCAAAGTATGTACGGACACCTCTGAAACTGTGAGCCAAAACAGTCACTTTCTTCCTTTTAATTTTTCTATTTATGTTATTCATCAAACAGCTAGCACAATATCAGTTCAAAAATACTATGTGCAAGTATGCCTGATTCAGTAAGCCTATCCCAAGAATAGGGGAAAGAAAAAGGAAAGTTAAAATGTAACAAAATAAAACATCTTAAAAGATAAGCTTTTAAGAAATTTCAAGGTTTTTTTTTTTTTCTTCATCAATTTCCAAGTGATGTGAGACATCAGTGAGGGATGGTAGGATGTGGCATCAAACAAGCGTGCTTTGCTTTCTAAAGCTGCTGTTTAAATATGTTTCCGCTGAGAAATGGAGGTAGGCGCATATGGTAGCCCCAGTAGCCCAAGGTAGACAACAGGGTAACGAGTGAGCACCTGGCGACTGAAAATGAGTTATAACCCAGTCGCAGCTGGTGAAACATTGCAGGGAGAAAGGCAACGTCAAGTTGCTCATTGCTGCCGTCCTCACACTTCTTCAGGAATGGCGAGGCAGCGTGTCCCCGTCCTTTCTGGCTCCTGCATCAGCCTCCATGTGGACAGTTCCCAGAACCACAGGCACTCAGGACTGGCAGAGATCTTACATATTGTTCTGTTTTACAGAACAATGAAAGGCATAGTCCGAGAAGCTGAAACCATCCAACAATATCATTAGATCTGAGTCAAAATCAGCAAAGAAGCTAGACATTCTGGTATCACGTAAAGGTACTTAACTACAATGTGGTGTTCTTTAGAAATTGAGGCAAGAGAATAAAAGTAACAGGAAAATATAAATACAGTCAAGTGTTTCTATTTATATTTCTAAAGTAACTTAGGAAAATATAAATAGAAACACTAGACTGTAAACTGAATACTCGTGAATACTGACCAAATCAAATATTGATTATGAGTAAAGATTAAGGTTAACTAGCAATCATACACTATACATTTTGATGAGAGTAGGTACATATTTGTATTCTAAGAGGTCTGTACCTCATTTTTTCATAAACTATCAATCCTTCCTTAAAATTTTGAAAATTTACATTATCATATTTATTCTGTTTTGTTTCAGTATGAATTTGCCATTCCTAGAAGCTTTAAACATGTATTGCTTCAAGTTGTGTACATCAGAAGCCTGCCCTAGATCCCTTTTTTCTCTGCATGGCCCTCCCCAGGTAGAAGTTCTGCCTCTGCTGCTTCAATCAGAGAGTGCTTGGGACAATCTGCTTCCTGCCTTACTATTTGAATAAAAAAAAAAGTTGTTGCTTTATTTTTGGTGTGTGTGTGAGAGAGAGAGAGAGAGAGAGAGAGAGAGAGGAGAGAGAGAGAGAGAGAGAGAGAGAGAGAGAGAAAGGTGGTACTCTCAAAGGCTCCTATATTCAGAGGTGTATGCACCTTCCTCTGGTAGTGTGGAAAGGTGGTTTCCATCACCACATGGCCTCACCATAACTTTCTGCCTCCAGAAAGAGTCAAAAGCAGTGAAGCCAATGACCATGACGAGGAGCCTCTGACCCCATGAGCCACAGTACAACCTTTATCCTAAGATGGTTGTCTTGTCATTTTACTAGTGACAGCAATACCAGTACAGACCTTCAGCTACAGGTGGTCTCTAGCTCTCAGAAGAACCCACACTTCCGTTCCTCCAAATGACGTTCTATCTTGTAGTCAACAGTCATACATCAAGTCCTTTTTGAATTTTGGAATTTCTTATTCTCTTTTGCTGCATCTTTTATGCACCTCTTCTTCCTTTAGGAGAAGATCCTCTGTTTTTAGGGGCTCATAGGACCCAATTAAAATCCACCTCAGTAGTCCTGGATTGAATTTTTACGAACCTCAAACATATTCTACCCACAAAGCCCCTTACTAAAGTATTTTCAAAGATGCCAGAAATTAGTGGCCTTTGTGAACACTAATAATTTAAAATAGGGTGTGCAAATGGATGAACACTCCAGATTCAAACACACTACAATCAAATGATTGACTTGAGAAAACACTAAATTCTTTGAGATTTAAATATAACATACAACTCAAACATCATGGATGGGGAGAGTAGGCTATGTATGTAAAATCTGTGAATTTTTCCTGAGATCTTTAGCCATTCCATATTTCCTCCATAGCCTTCAAGAATGGCTCCCATGACTCTCTGTATTCCCCTGCTATATATTTCTCTTTATGTTGCTGGGCTTGAGAGAAAACCTGCTGTTTTGCATCTCTAGAGGTTGACGATAGTGGACTCAATGCATTGCTTTCCTAAGAGCTTCTTTGTGTGTATTATGATAATTAGAGAGAATTGAGTGGAGAGCTGTTTTTCAGGCCCTCACTAATTACCACTGCTGGAACAAATTAGAATGAATCCAACTGTTTTTTACCTTGTCAAAGACAGCATTGAGAACAGCACTAATGAATTTTCAAATGGAAGAGATTTATACAGCTTCCATGTGGGTTGATTGTAAATTATATTTAAAAATGTCATTTTCATAACAGTAAAAATGTATACATATGTGTAAGTTTATATTATTTCCTTCATTTTTATATAATAAAATATAAAATGATAGATGAATAATCAATATACAAACACTAAAAATACCTTCTAGTTAGAGAGTTTTTAATTTTATTTTAGTTAACACTTTGTATCATATATTTAACAACTCAAAAATACAGAAAATCCATATTAATAGCAGTGTGCTATGCTTATGGTTTTGAGCATGTGTTTTATTTCTTTACAAAGTGATTCTCAAGAAATATAGCTACACAATCAGCTTTGTTAATGCATGTACTATATGAGTTAGTTTAAACTTAATACATAGCCTTGTAAGATAAGAAACATTTTAAAATGAAATACATGATTTTGGGTTTACTATACTCAAGTTACAAAATAAATATAAATTTCTGATTGATAACTTTTTTAAGGAAACCATATTGTATATAATACAACTACAAACCCACCTGAAAATGATAATAAACTTAAGTTTCTTCATCATTAAAGCAAAAGATACCTTTCTATTCAAAGGAATGAAATAAAACATAATTTATTCTGAGCTTGATATGGGTGACCATGACAACAAAACATGGCTCCCCAAACAGTCATGTTTCCCAGGAAAGGGTTGCACAAAGTTTTCATGTCTATAGATGTTGCATTGACCTGCTTGTTTGTCCTGGCCACCCAGAACCAAAATAATCACACAGAAACTGTATTATTTAAATCACTGCTTGGCCCATTAGCTCTATCTTCTTTTGGGCTAGCTCTTACATCTTAATTTAACCCATTTTTATTAATCTGTAAATCACCACGAGGTTGTGGCTTACCAGCAAAGTTTCAGCACGACTATCTCCAGAGGCAGCTCCATGGCTTCCTCTGACTCTGCCTTCTTCTTCCCAGCCTTCCATCCGGTTTTCCCCACCTACCTATGTTCTGCCCTATCAACAGGCTAAGGCAGTTTCTTTATTCATTAATGGCAATCACAGAAAACAGAGGGGACTCCTACATCACACAGAACCAAAGAAATTCATAAACCAGTAGATTTTCCAAGAGCAACAGGCAAGCGGGTAACCGGAAAGCAGGATGCCTCTACTTTAGGATTTAGCTGTTGTCTCTATACATTATTGGCTTTCAGCTTCGGAAAGCCAGTAGTCTGCTGAGTACATATTTCAAAAGCTTTACTACATGGCCAAAAAGATGCTACAACAGATACAAAGATGGACATTAAATGATTATTGTGCAGGATAAAGACTAACTCACATAATTTTGGCTCTGGATATACAGTTTTGCCACTCTTCAGAGTCTGAAGCTTCCCTCAGTCTATCAGGATTCTTGAATCATTGACACAGAAACTCATAGTTGAGGGATTATATCTGGAGATGTGATTCCATAAACCACCAGTAAGCTATTCCTTCCCTTCTCTTGGGCTAAGTTTGCTGTCTATTTCTTTCAATGACTATTAAAGGGTTCTAGTTTTAAAATCCCTACTTTGTCTCTCTTCCCTAGTGTATTGGTAGGTGGTCCTCCTCATTGGTGTGTAGTATTCTTTCTCCCTGGATTCTTAAAGAAGGATGACTTCCTTCAGATGAACATGATTGTCCCTCATCCAATTGCAAGCCCTGCTCAGAAACAGGGTGATGAAAACAGAGCCAAGTGACTATTCCACTACCAGCTTCTTGAACGTGGGCAATTTCTGGGTTTTATCCATTGCACTTACTAACTGGGATAAGAAAAAAAAACTCACAGAGTTCCTATAAGCTACTATCTGTATTTTGGCTCATCATCTATTTTTAAATAAAAATAAACCCTTAGAATATCCAACACAAAGAACTAAGAGGACTAAGGCTGTCAGAATTCGAGCCATTAAAGCAGTGTATCAGAAAGCGGAAAGTATTCAAATGGATAGGTGTGATGAAGCAAAGAGCCCCCAAATAGATTTGGTTAATTGAAATCAATTTATCATTGACCAAAAGAAAACTAAAAATGAAGAAAAGAGTTTTCCTAAGGAACAATACCAAAATTAGGCACCTGTTTGTTAAAATAAAATAGACACATACAGTAATGCATATGTGAAGCTAAGAAATACCTTGTAAAAATAAGTCCTCTCTTTCTGTGGGGATCTCGGGAATCAAATTCAGGTCATCAGCCTCGATGACTAGTGTTGGCAATCCCGCCAGCTGAGTCATTTTGCCAGCCCCAGGCAAGCATATTTATAGATTATTTATTTGTAATTGCTAGATTTTGAAGCAATCAAAGTGGCATTCATCAGATGAATTGGAGGAATGAACTGAGGTACATAAACACATCATATATCATTAAAAGTAGGTTATATATCACAAAGCACATGGAAGAAAATGAAAGTATATTATTTGATTGAAAGGCATATACAAAAGATACATGGTGTTCTATAAAATGCTATGTGCTATGGAGGGAGTGAAAAAATATCAGGTGTTGTCAAAGTTTAAAAAGAGAGAGGAAGAGATATGTACAGTGAAGTATGTTTAAGGAGGGAAGCTGTTCTGTGGTGGAAGGTATATCTCACCATACATTTGTCGATTCCAATAGAATATTCAAAAGAAGAACAAACAAAGTCAATAACGGTCTCTAGATAATGATGAATCAATGTAAGTTTTTCACCATTTGTTTGTTTCTTTTCTATCTGTTTGAGGCAAAGTCTCACTACATATAGCGCAGGATAACCCAAAACTCCTGAGTCTCTTGCCTTAGCCTGCAGAGTGCTGCTGTTGCAAGACTGTGCCACTGCACCCAACTATTATATTCTCATCGCTTGCAAGAATAGAGATGGGGGTATAGGCACTACCCACACTTTCATCTCAACTGTACTATAACCTAAAAACGAACCTTTTAAGAGTTTCCTAAAACATTCATCTGGCAAATGAATGTCCTTCCTCCAACAATTAATTAAGAAGAATGCCTCTGCAGAAATCATGCATTCTTCCTCCTCTTGGTGATACTCTTTATACAGAAGCTCTACTTCCCTTTATTGCCGAAACATGCTCCTTTCTATTCTTCATTTTGGCTTTCTTTTGCTCTCACAAATCATTCCACCCACTGGTCATTTTTCCTTTCTTCTTTCACTACCAAGTCCACACATGAATCACATTGACTCTTGTCCTTTTAAATCCTGGAGACCCATTGGATACCACAATTCTTCTTTGCCTGGATTCTTTAGGAGTTCATCAACAATGACATATTTTGGGACCATAAAATGTTTGATTATTCTGGTAAGTTGTAGTTCCTTGTAAGTACAGCTAAACAGTACATTTTAGTTTAACAAGAATTTAAGCTGATCAAATAATAGAATGAAAAGTTGGCATAGTGAGTTAAAATAATCATAATTTTGAAAATTCCCAGAAATACTGATTTATTGTTCCTGAATCTCAGAGTGACAACATAGAAAGAATTTGAAAGCACTGAAAAACATGCTTCCTTTTTCATTGCATGTTATAATTATCATTCTAAAACTCACTTAAATTTTATTTCATTTAAAACTAAGGTGTGTTCGAATGTCTAACTCTCTCCCTATATAATGTCTTCCTGAAGATAGCCTCAGCTTAGCGGATACCCAGACTGTTGATCTGAAATGCTGAGGTCTCACTGTGGGACCAACTCTTGGTCGCTAAGCCCATATTCCCTCAGCATCACTTGGACAGCTCTAATGCACCTATGGACTTGTGCAGCCCTCAAAGAATTTGGATTTTCTTCCAATCTATACTCTCCAAATTAGACTCACTTTTTCCCATGTTCCCTGATCTCTTCTCATAGAGAAGAGTATCCAATACTTGTCACAACTTTAACGTGTGCATCACGGTCTTGCTTGACTCTTCTCTTTGTCCATGGAGGAACAGTCTAACAGCTGCGTTAGAAAACGTCACCTGTGTTTCCATCTGATGAGGTCATGTCAGCTATCTATTCTATTGCATTCTGTAGATATCCCCTTTGCATATACCCCAAATGTTTCTGAAATGACTTCTTCATATGCAACGGGAATGTGAAAATGCTTTACGGTGTTATTTGTAGCAGCATGGTACTAAGACAATGGTACATAGGCAGCAGATCCCATTGTTACTGAACTCCTTATTTATTTCATGAATTAAAACATGTTGCAAACAATGGCCCAAGATTAGATGACTTCCATTCTGTTTTCTCCTGAATATTTTTCTCCTCTCCTTTCTTCGTTAGTGAAAAACAAAACTACACTCATTTATCTCATTTTCTTATTTCTTATAAAGCAATTCATTATTCCATTCAATAACTATTAATTTCCTGTCCATGAAGTACAGGAAATGATTCTATATGTTAAAAAATGTTCACAAACAAGAGAGACAAAAGCAT
>LOEQ01011272.1:15705-31464 GCA_001685075.1 Bramus lutescens
GAGAGAGAGAGAGAGAGAGAGAGAGAGAGAGAGAAAGAGAGAGATTAAACATTAAATAATATTCTTTTAAAAAATGTACTCCAAGCTGGGCATGCTGTGTATACATATGTAATCCTAGCATTGTGGAATCATATGCAGGAAGATCAGGACTCAAAAGCCAGCCTCAGCCAAATATTGACTTCCATGCCAGCCTGTGTTATATGACCTTGTCAAAAACAAGCAAACAAATAGTTCAAATGTCTCTCACAGTAAAAAATGTCTGATCAGTATGAAAGGCTTCATACCGAACAGGCATCAAACCACAAAAGACACATAGAAAATCAATTTCCAGAGACTGAAAGATAGTCAAAAGTCTCTTACACTGACAAAGCTAAGAGGTTCAATCCATTATATTAACATTTTAAAGTAAAACAATAGCCTGTCTTTAAGTACGAGGATTTGACATCATCTTAACTTACTTGGTCAATGCTCTCACCATCAGTGCTAGCAAATGGGCCTACTTCAGAGAAGAGAGAAAAAAGTTCTCATGTCCTTGTGACAGGATGAGGTTTTCTAAGTTGGGACTGGATATATGAACAAAATTATATATCTATGTCTATGACACAGAATATTTCCCTCCCAGATGATAACATTTTTAAAGAAATGGTCCCTAGGACCTGAGAAAGGATTGTCAAGCTGAGAAATAATTATGTTGTTAAATACAGATATCTCCAATTGATAACAACTCATAAATGGAAACTTAGTTCTCTATAATGGAGTCTCACTGGGGATACAAACCACTCTTAAGGGCAGTCACAATGCTCAACACAAAATGAGCTTAATGGCATCTTTGGAGGTAAGAGGTTCTTCATCCCATAATAATTTGTTAGGGATTTTATTTTTCTTCATGATCATATGTATGCATGTATGTACATATGTACTTTGCATATAAGTCCTTTGTGTATATATTATGTCTGCAGGTTTTATGCTTTTATGGGATCCTTGTGTGTGTCTCTGTGTCTATATGAGATTCTCTTACTTTTTTCCTGGTTCCCTCTCTTCTGTTTGTTTTTCCCTATTCTCTTTTGTTTGTTTTAGTTTAATTACATTATTATTCTTTGGATGCCTGTTTTCTTTCCAATATAAGAGAAAGTTTGGGAATTCAGATGGGAGGGGAAGTGGTGAGGATCTCAGAGGAGTTGGGAGGGGGTAAACTGTAAACAGAATGTGTTGTATGGAAAATACCTATTTTAAATAAAGAAAAAACTTGTTTACATAAATTGTAAGGAAACAAAATTTTCAAGTACAAGTTTTAAAAGAAAGTACTCTAAAATAAAAAGGAAGTGTCCTATTTTGACTTCATGGAGAATTTTTATTGTCATGTAAGATTTGTAGTCACCCTTACAATGGGACTTACTGAATGTGTCCAAACAAGTGAATTGAATGTGGCCCTTTCCTTATGCTTTAGTATGTGGTAGAGAAAGAAAAGACTGTGGAAAAGTGTGTAAAAAGTGTGTCAAAGTGTGTAAAAGAGTTACTCTTGGTGCCCAGTGGCTGCAGAAGTATTCTAGAAGATGCACCAATTTAAAATGATTTCTACTCACGTCACAAGGTGTTGGAGACAAGACTCACAGAGAAACCCAAGAAGTCAGGATGTTCTTAGATATGGACAGCTAGCTGTTCTCTTACAACCCCCATGCTCATTGCAAAGAATATTCTTAACAGCTGTCTGACCCCAAACTCATGAAATTATCAAAGTATAGAGCCTGTGTCCAGACACTCTGTGTCTCCACCTTCTTTGAATTTTGATTGGTCTGCTGTGGAGAATATCCAAGGAGAACAAAGGAAGTGTCAGAGAGGTCTCTTCCAGGCCCAGGCTCCAGGGTTAACAAAACCTGGGAGGAAAGCAGAGTTCCAGCATCTCCAATAGATGGGAAACAGAATACAGGGCTTTTTGCATGTATAGATACAGCACACACATATGTGGTGTTCAACCTTCCTAATGCTGCTACCCTTTAATACAGTTCCTCATGTTGTGGTGACTGCCAACCATAAAATTATTTTTGTTGCTACTTCACGACTGTAATTTTTCTACTGTTATAAATAATATATATTATTATTCTGTAAATATCTGTGTTTTCCCAGTGGTCTTAGATGACTCCTGTGAAGAGGTCATTCACTTGCAAAGAAGTAATGATCCACAGGTTGAGAACCGCAGGTATATGCAGTTTTCCTGACCAGAATTTCGCAAATGATAGCAGAAATTGCTATGACACTGAAAAAAATCTTTATTCTATAAAACACAATTTGACTCTACTCTGCAATCCTATCTTCAGCTGCTCTTTCAGAAAGACAAACAGCAATGAGTAAATTTGGCTTTGAAAATGTACTTAGCCACAAAGCAGCTTTCAAACATTAGACATTTTATTTAAATATCCATCTCCTCACTTCTCTTAGGTTTTAAATGAACATGAGGTAAATGTAAATGATTTATAACAGAGCAATGTGTAATTTATGATCCAGAATGAGTGCCAGAATTATTAACAGATAATAAAAATGTTTCCAGATACTTGAATGCAGACTGTTCCACATACTTAAATACAGACTACTAAAAATGAGATCACTAAGTATCCCTAATATCCCCAAATTTGAATTCAATAAAATTTTAAGTGTTTCCACTTTTGGAATTTCTACTGTAATTTGTATTCTGCTCAGTATTCTTTTGGATATACCCTGTGATTCTTTTGATTGCTTACCTAAGATAATTTGTCACTGCTATGGCAAATTGTAATAGAATTTCCCAAAACCAATAGAACACAGTAGATCCCTTACCTCCTCCCCCCTGGAACATATTGCATGCCATTGTTGAGAACTGAAAAAATTGATAATCTAAAACACAAATAAACAAGTAAAGAAATAAAGGAGTCTTTAAAAAAGGTGTTTCTCTTAGGAATCTTTCTTAAATGATGAGCTACCTTCTAGAAGAACATAAAAAATGAGACCATGTATAGAACATCATTTCTTTAAAGCTTGCTAATAATTTGAAAAATTATGTATCTATCACAGCAAGTGTCAAGTTCCACTTAGGAAGCCTTTAACTGAAGAAGTTCATGCATCATTAACCTTACTGTAAAGCTTCCCAGAGCTGCTGTGATGTTTACAGGAAGAAATGGAGGGTTTGGTTTTGTTGCTTTACAGAATTAGCAATCTCACTAATGACTGGACAACTGTTCTTGCTTCAGGTAGGTGTGAACATTTTTGAAACAAGAGTGATTGCTAGTGCAGCAGTTCACAAACTGTTTTGTACACTAGTCCCACTTTGGGATCTTTAAAACATTTACAGCCTTAGCTCTACTCCTTTCCCTCCTAGGCCAATAGTATCATAATCTTACCAAAATTAATTAAGTTGTAATCTCTAGGGGTGGGGAGACAGACACATGCATATGTTTCACATTCATTTTTATTTAAGCTAAAGGCAGACACATCTAAAAACTACCAATGACTTGGCATGTGGTTCAGATATCTTGGCTTATATTGGCAGTAAGAGCAGGCACTCTGCCATTAATTTTAACTCTCCACTAAGCCCTCTTAAAACTTTATCTGCAGGCCTACTGGAGCTACTGTGGAGAAAAATTTCTCTCTGGAAATCCTGATGTATATATGTATTATTTTTCTGCTATTGCTCTCCCAAGTGGCTGGAATATATTTTTCTGTCATGAACGTGGCCACATCTAGACCGACAGTCCAATAGCATTGTTGCAACTATTTATCCTCATGGTATGATATTATATGAGTAAACTCATTAAAGACAGTAAGCAGCCCAAGGTGTGACATCACAATATTCTACAAAATTATCTGAACATGTATATATCTAATGGCTTCCAGTTATATTTTTTCAGTAAAAGTTATTATCTGACTTACCATAATTGTTATAATAATTCTAAATCTCTTTTCCCTCAGTTTTTGTGTGTGGGAAGCATGCATATGTATGCATGGGTTTGCATGCGTGGGGGTGCATGTGGGAGTATGCATGAATGCATGCATGTGAAGGCCCAAGGTTGATGCTGAGGTTATCTTTGTGATTATACTTTATTCATCAATGTAGGATCTCTTAATCAAGCCTAGACCTTGCTGATACACCTGATCTTAGCTGATGTGCTCTGATGATCAACCATTTTTAGTTAATAGCATCTGACACTACTATAATTGAATAGCTGAATGAACACCCTGTGGCATAAAAGGGTCAAATAGTATAGCAGATCACGAATACATGAGGCTATATTTGCATTCATGCTTTGATATTTCAACAATTACTGGCAATCTTTGATTTGGTTAAATAAATCACTCTCTGTTCCAACCGACAGCAAATAGATATGAATGTCATGTATAATTACTTTCCTGCTTTTATGTATAATTACTTTCCTGCTTTTTTGTTTGTTTGTTTTTTTGAGACAGGTTTTCCTAATAGCTATGGAACCAGTCCTGGGATTGGCTCTGTAGATTAGACCAGCCTCGAAATCACAGAGTTTCTTGCCCCTGCCTCCTGATTGCTGAGATTAAAGGCATGTGCCACCATTGGCTGACCAATAATTGCTTTCTTACACATTTAGAGAGAAGATATATTAATCTATTATTTTATGCAAATCCTGAGCAAGGTAAGAACTGCTCCTAAAACAACAAAGACTCATGTTGTATATTAGCAGCATGAGTAGAGTGTTTCAAACAAAAGGCAAAGTAGTTGACATGTGGCAGAGAGATAAAGAATTTCACTTCAAATATAGCCTTTGTCTATGGAAGCTAACTTCTTCCCTGATCATGTGACTGAGTCCCTTTGACTCGGAGGAATTTTCCAAGACCCATAAGAATGACTATAAGATTGCTTCTCTTACTAAAATCAAAACACCAGGAATGAAGATCCTACACACTGGCAAAATAAATACTTTTATCGTCTATATATCCACATCAGCGATGCTGCTGTAAACTGTCATTGATAACAGGGCTATTTAAAACTTTAATTTTATCACTACTCATGGCTACACATTTCAAATCAGACAACCAAGAAACCTTCATTCCTGTGTCATTAAACACAAATTCAGTTCTGGAAAATATACTGATATCACTTTACTGCTCTGAAGAACTTTAGGTTGGGTATAATATTATTAGTGCTGGGCTTCATCATTTCTCATCTGCCTGGACATTATTGTGATAGCTTCACAGAATGAAGCTATGGATGTTCATAAATCTCTAATCAACTTCTTGCACTTGCACAATACTTCTATTAAAATATAAGGTAGATTCGTTCATTAAAAAAAATTCTAAATAAGGTAGAGAATTACGAGATAAAAGTCAGTTGAAACATTCAGAAAATCTTTTAATGTTTATCTTGTTTTTGGATTGTATTATAATTATGTCATTTCACCATTCCCTTTCCTCCTTGTATATTCTTCTATGTATCCCTACTTGCTCTTTCTCAAAACAATAGCCTCTTTTCACCTTTTTGTTACGTATACATGTATATGCTTGCTTACATAGATGTACATACATATGTACATACATACATACATACATACATACATACATACATACATATAGATATACACAAGTACAACCTGTGATGTTACTTGTATGTATATGTTTTCAAGCTTGACATTTGGAAAATCTTTCATAAGGGCAATTTACCAAAGTATTTTAGCAATATTTTGAGCACCAGTCCTAGCCACTAGGCTGCCAGGGCTGTGTATTAACAACCCTTTGAAATCTGCAATGAAAAGCAACAAGTGAATGTGCTTCAGACACTCAGCTTTAGAGAAATGTTTGTTAAGGAACGACACTCACATGGTCATGTGCTTTAATTAACATCCATTTTATTGTCCTCACAAAGCATGTGTCAGGTGCCGTGCAGTGTGAGCATCATCGTCTCCTAAAGGTTATCGATACAAGCATTACCGAGTGGCAAAACACTACGTTTCTGTGGAAAAAGACAACCAGGCGAAGACACGGGATTCTTACCAATGAATCAGTGTAGGTTCACACAGGCCAGTATCTGATTTGACTATTTTGAATATGCTTTTCTGTTTGCTGAAGGTGTGAAAATGAGCCATAGTGTGAAACACACAACCTTTAGTTAGAGCTTTTCAAAAGCAGAAATGTGAAACTTAAGAGCAGAAATGTGTACTTGTACTGATGCTGCTGAGCAGGCTTTGTGTTGAATGATGCTACGAAGAGCTGGCTATTTAAAATTATTTGACCTCTTTGCCAATAAGCTGACACTTATTTGAACCTCCCTGAGAGGGTCATTCCACAACTCAGGTGTCCCTGTCCACATTGCAGAGGCACACAGAAGTGAAGTGCAAAATAATGTTTATTTTTAGACTAGGACTGGGCACATCTGTTCAGTTAGAATTTCTGCAAGAAAATAGAATGAATTGTATATAAAGGGACAGGCAGGATGTAACTGTTTTGCCCAGCAAATTCATATCTGACTCAGAGCCTGTAACAATCACTTTACAGATACTAGAAAATGACATTTCAAGCTGTATCAGCCAAAATGTCAGAATTTTAAGTCGCCAAGGGGAAGAAATTATAGAAATAAATACAATAGAAATGGGAATATTCCATTGAAGAGTGGCAAACTATTTTAGATTATTTACTAGGTGGATTCCTTTCCAAATCAATAAAGAAATGGACATCTGATGACATATATTTCAGAGAGATTAGCAATGACACATACAAATTCACAAAGCAAGTCAAATTGTGAGATAGATGCATGGTATGTACAAGTACCAACTATTGCCTAAAAGAAATAAGAAAGATTTACAAGTAAGCATTATGTGATGTGTATTCATAACTGGCTCAGAGAAAAAAAATCATATTCTCCTGCTAACTTATTTTTAAGTACCATTTTGTATGGCATTTGGAATCAGGCCATTTCATTACATCAGTCACCTTTTTATCCATATCTGGACTTCTTTAGGGGTGTAGATGCCAGTTGATGCCAACAATTGCTACTAATATTCAAAGCTTTTGATATCACTGAACTTCCTCACTGAAGCAAGTGCTAAGTCTCACCTCTATCACTTATGTTTCAACAGATTCATGTGACATGAGACACAATGGTGAAGAGCACTGACTGCTCCTCCAGAAGACCTTGGTTCTATTTACAGCACCCACAGTATCTGAAATCTGTCTACATGACTGATATTCCAATTCCAAGGGATTGGATGTCTTCTGGCCTCCACAGATGCTGCACGCATTTGGTGCATAGACATACACAGACAAGAAAACCACATACATATGAAACAGAAATATATAACCTTAGAAAAGAAACAATTCTCAATGACCAAAGTGACTTTTTATTTAGTAATCTTTACTATCCCAACTAAAATTTGAGATTAGAGAAAGCTTCTCAATGGCCAAACTTATATCACTCAGTTGACTTCATAGAGACCACTTACATTCATTTCTTGCCAAATATGGAAAGCTTTTCAAATTTAAGACAAATTAAAAGAAAGTTCTAAATCTTTTCTAAAAGCAGATTTTGGAAATAAGCAATTTAGGCTGTGACAAATAAGAATACAGACAAAGAAAATCAGTAACCAAACTAACTAAAAACTAATAGACTGTGATCCTAGCAATGTTGTACCTGCCTTTAAGAGACAGACACAGATGGATCTCTCTTAGTTTGATGTTATCCTGGCTTACACAGTAAGTTCCAGGAAAGTCATAGCTATATAGTAATTCCTTGTATAAGCTAAGCTACACTAAATTAAAATAAATAGATTCTTGTGACACATCATTGATATTTGTGGTAGTTTCCGTGCTCATAGGGATTGGCAGTATTAGGAGGTGTGGATCTGTTAGAGTGGGTACGGCCTTGTTGGAGGAAGTGTGTCACCATGAGGGTGGGCCTGGAGTTTTCCCATACTCAGGATATTGTCCAGTGTCTCACTCAACTTACTGTTGCTTTCATGATGTAGGACTCGCAGCTCCTTCTACAACACCACATCTGCCTCCATGCTGCCATGTTTGCTGCAATGATGATAATGGACTGAACCTCTGAAAATGTAATCTGCCACCTATATTAAGTGTTTTTCTATATAAGAGCTGCCATGGTCATGGTGTCTTTTCAGTTATAAAAAACATAATACAGTATCATTAAATACCTCAGAAACCATCTGGATTTATGATATAGGGAAGAAAATATTAAAATATTCAAACTAGAGATTTATTGTTGACATTGTTGGTTACACAATTAAAAAACATTTTCTTTTGAGTTGCTATATGTCAACCACCATACTAAGGAGCAAAACAATTATGCAATTAACCCTCAGGAGACCTTATGCATGTTCTAAAGAATCCAGCAGTTAAGTTAAAAAGGGATAATTAATTCTTACTGCCCATGTATCATGGGTAATCTTAGTTGTTGCTCTGACTGCATTTGGAATTAGCTGTGATCAGACAATCATTGTTGGACTACCTGAACCATAGCCTATAAGTCAGACAAATAAATACCCTTCTTTCAGTTCTGCTCCTGTAAAAACAAAATCTGATGACTACACTGCCAAAAAAGAACACAAGCTGCTTATTTGGCTGTTTGAAAAGTATATTCTCAAGGTAGGAAGTGACTCATTGGCATTGACAGTCTCTTGAATATTTCTTCTTTTGATTTCTTCTATTTCTCTTATTTACTATCACACAAACTGATACTAACCTGTTACACACACACACACACACACACACACACAAATACACAAATGATCTCATTGCACATCCATGGAACAGCTAGATGCCAAAAGCCCTTTCATTTAATTCCTTGTATGTAACTAAGATGAGCCATTAGGTACATGTTAGGTATTTGTTCCAACTCTGTTTCAAAGCACTAACTCTAAATTGAGATTTTCAGAAAGATTACTTAGATGATAAATGCACACAATTACTTGTCTACAAATGTATTTCTAAATGGAAATATTAGTTTGGTGGAGACAGGAGCATAGCATATCCTTTCTAAGCATTTTAAACCAAAATGGTAAACTGAATAAAATTGTTCATACATGCAGTGTATTTTTGAAATTGATCAAAGGACCACCAAAATTAAAAGGTATTTATTTTTAAAGGGATACTGAGTCTGAGGTAAAAGTAACTATGCAATAATAATAATAATATGATAGAAATCTATTGAGGTTTATCCCAAGACTATTCCACAGATTTCATCTCCTTCACAGTATAGTTTATATTAATTGGGAAAACAACACAGCATTATTAATATGCAAGCATTCATCAAATTAATATAAAGACTGCATGTAACAATACCATAACTTTAGATTATTAAACAGAAATTGACATATTAATTTTCAAGTTAATGAAACTGTAAAGATCCACAGTAGTTTATGTAAAAGACTAAATTTAAAGGATTTCTTGTCTATATAACAACTTACTGTAAGTCCACACTAGCCAAAACATTCTGATATGGTTAGAATATACATATAAATCAGTTGGCTGGAATGGAATGACCATGAAATGTCCTACTGCTTCTGTGGTGAGTTATTTTTCATCAAGAGTGAAAAGATATTTCGAACAAGAATGAATTATCTTCTAACAAATTGTGTTTCAGGAACTGAACATATACGGACTTCCAAAAGAATATAGTTATATCCAATTTTATGTCTTATATAAGAGTAATATTGGGGATCAAGTATATAGCAGGGTCTATGAAATACTTGTTACACAAGAAGGCATGAGTTTCATGTGATGGTGCTCACTTCTAACCCGGGTTTTGGGGAGAGAGGGATATACGGATTCTGGGGCTTGTTGGTCAGCTAGTCTGTCCTAATCAATGAGTAGCAGGCCAACTAAGAGAGCTTGTCTCAAAAACAAAACAAAGCAAAATAACAAAAACAACAACAAAAAGCAAAGTAGATAGGTTACTTAAGACAGTATCTGAAGTTGACATGTTTTCCATGTGCAGCACACACACACACACACCAACACCCTTCCATCCAGACCCACCCACCCCCACACACCCAGATATGTTCAATCATAAAGACATATAAATGGACAAAGACCTTTGCATTCATTTTTTAGAGCAGCATTATTAATAAATTCACAAACTGGAAAACGTCTAAACGTCTAAATGGTTATACAAAACATGGTTATTATACAGTGGACTATTGCACTCTAGAATTTATAATAATAATGAACTAACAATGGGTGCAACAATGCAAATGAAACTCTAAATCATACTAAGTGGAGTAAGACCAGTGAAATAGGCTTCATGAGCTATGATTCCACTTATGCTAAACAACAAAGGACAATAGACCTATTCACAGATATCTGTGATAGGCTGACACTGGGCATCAGAACAGAGATTGTAAGGAGAACAAAGCAGAAAACAAATCTTTCCTATGCCATACTACTGCTCTAAAATTGGGTTGTGTTAATGATGACACAAGTCTTAAAAATCAAGGGATTGGAGTTACGACAGATAGGATTGTTACACATCATGTGCATCTTATTAAGTAATCGAGACATAATTCTTTAATATAAGAGTGTCCTTTTGTTTTACAGAGTTAAATAAAACAATAGTGTTAAGGGAGCTATAAAAAAGTTTGATGTAGTGTCTTATTTGTTTTCTTGTTGTTTTAATAAAGTACTGACAAAAGCACCTTGGGAGAGAAAGGGTTTACTCTGCCTGACAGTTCCAGATTCCAGTAGTCGGCCATTACAGAGAAATGAATGGGGCAGAAGCTTGAAACAGCAGGTCAAACTGCATTCACAATTAAAATGTAGGGGACATGAGTGCATGTTACTACTACATGACTCTGCTGCATTCACAATTAAAATGTAGGGGACATGAGTGCATGTTACTACTACATGAGTCTGCTGCATTCACAATTAAAATGTAGGGGAACTTGAGTGCATGCTACTACTACATGACTCTGCTGCATTCACAATTAAAATGTAGGGGACACAAGTGCACGTTACTACTACATGACTCTGCTGCATTCACAATTAAAATGTAGGGGACACGAATGCATGCTACTACTACATGGCTCTGCCAATGCCAAGTCTACACTTAATAGTCCAGAATCTCCTGCCAGGTATGGTTCTTTCATAGTTAAGATGGGTCTTTCCATATCAATGAATAGAATCAGGTTTCTCCTCACAATCATGCCACATAATCTCTCCTTCCTTTGTTGTGGTTTTGTGCATTTAGACAGTATCATGTATGAAGGTATGTTGAAAGATACCTCATTTTTGTGACTTCATCACAAGTTTGTGACCATGGCTATAGATTTTCCATTTACCTCCTTATGAACCATACCACTAGGTGGTTTCAAAATGAAACCAGAGCAGAGGGGTGATTCAGTGCGGACTCAAAGACTATGTTATTTTAAAATATTAAGAGTATGTATCTCTTGATGTGTATGTATCTTATAGCAATGTATTCTTGACTATTTCTCTCATCAATCTCTTTCTCACACTGACACACACAGAAAGAGAGAGAGAGGTACTTATCTCTAAGCTTGTTCTTACACATGGAATACACATGGCAATGGGAGAGTTCTCTACTAAAGAATGATGGATGAGTCATTATATTGGTTACATGAAATATAACCATGACATTTATTTGAAACTACTTTTATTTTGTGAAAATGTACTTAGAAAAAAATAAACTAGTTTTATCAGATATCTTTGGGTTCTTGTTTGTGTCTGGTCTCACTGTGTAACTTTGGTCACAACACCTTGATTGTCCTGACATAGCATCCTTAATCCCACAATGCCTAATAAATTCTGGTATTATACACTGAGCTCAAGAGCTGATGCACAGTAGTGCTGCACTCGCACTTTATCATCCCTTCAAATATTCAAGTATAGCATTGTGGTACAATGTGTAAGGAGAAGACATGGTGCTAACAAGTAAAGTTGATTGATCTGTGCAAGTCAAAGGGTTTCTTAAACTATATATTTTACTATGAAAGTGTAATACTGTGTATCAAAGATCTCAACACAAAGCCAGATACATGAACCCGATCAAAGAGAAAGTGGATGATGGGGAAGCTCAGCCAATCACATATGGAAAGGGTGTGGCTGTCTGGAGCACAGGTAGAAAAACAGGGGTAGATAGATGCGCACACTCTCTATGCGGTGCATGCCGACTATTTCAGATTTCGGACCTCCCACTCTGGTAGCGTGAGTTTCTTCCTTTTTCAATTATTAAAAATATAACTGTTGTTTTTGAGCTGGTCTGGTTACTTATCGTACAGACTGTATCGGCCAACATTACAAGTGGGGAATAGTCTTGATAAAGGAAACCATTTTCTGAACTGCTCACTGCTAGCACAGGCAGTAAGATCAAGAATTAATATATGAGACATCTTAAAAGTAAAGATCTTATGAACAGCAAAGTATACCATCATTTGGACAAAGCAGAAACCTAAAGATTAAGAAAAGTTTTTTTCCAGCTACACATCCAATAAAGGGATAATATCCAAAATAAAGAACTCAGAAAACTAGATATAAAGAAAACAGAGAGCTTAATTAAAAACTGGGTACAAATCTAAATAGAGAATTCTCCAAGGAGGAAACTCAAATGGTGAGCAAAAACTTAAAGAAGTATTCAATATCCATTGCATTATGGAAATGCAAATCAAAACTACTTTGAGATTTCATCTTACATCATTAAGAATGGCTAAGACCTATAAAACAAGTAACAGCTTATGCTACGGAGAAGTAAAATGAAAGGAACATTCATCCTTTGCTGGTGTGAGTGCAAAGTTGTATATTCATTATAGAATTCAGTGTGGTCATTTATTGGAAAAGTGGGAATCAATCTACCTCAAGATCCAGCCAGCTATACCACTCTTGAGCATATACTAGAAGGCCACTTTATCTTTCCAGAGACACACTTGTTCTTCTATGTCCCTTGCTGCTCTATTCCTAACAGGTGGAAATTGGAAACAACCTAGATGTTCCTCAATAGAAGAATGCATAAATAAAATGTGGTACATTTGCACAATGGAGTATTACTCAGTCATTAAAACATTAAAATTAACAGGTAAATGGAAGAAACTAGGAAAAAATATCCTGAATGAGGTATCCCAGAACCAGAAAGAAAATTATGAGCAATGCCTTTCTTGGGAACTATCAAAGAAGAGTCCTTCTGCATCAGATGGGGTCAAATAAAGAAACCAGTAGCCAGACATTGTTCAAAGATTAGGAGACCTTGGAATGCTTTTGACCTTAAATAGGGTGGTTCCATGAAATCTCTCCCTTCGTGGCTCAGGGAACACTACAGAAGAGGAAGCAGAAAGATTTTAAAAGCCAACAGGAGATGAAGGACCCCAAGGAAATAGGGCCTTTAGGTCAAGTTCATCAAACCTCATATGAACTCACAGAGACTGTGCCAGTATGCATGGGGCATTCACGGGTCTCTACCAGGTCCTTTCTATATATATTATATCTTCCAGTTTAGTGCTTTTGTGAGATTTCTGAGCAAGCAATGGCTGGTCCTCTGCTTCTTGTGCCTTCTCTTGGTCTCTTTTCCTTTTGTCTGTATGTTTTGTCCAATTATGACGTGTCTGTTTTTGTTTTACCTTATTTTATTATTTTTTTCTTAGAAGCCTATTTGTTATCTAATGAGAGACATAGAGAGTGTGGTTTCGGATGGGATAGGCAGTGGGGAGGAACTGTGAAGATTAAATGTAGGGAAAACCATCATCAGGATATATTTTGTGTGAAAAATAACTATACAATGAAAAATAGCAATACAATGGGGAAAAAGTGATGTGCTCACAACCTTCATTTGTGGATGAGCTCAGATTGTTTCCTCCTAATGAGATTTCCAAGTTTAGATTGAAATAGGTAATCTTCAAGTTTTCTGAGGAACCTGAACTGAGAATGTGTTATCATGGTGCGTATTTTAATAAAAAAACAAGTAGCACAAGGACTGTGGCTCTTGACCTCAGATGATGCATATAAAGTTCACACTCATTTTAGTTCTCTCTTGTTTTTATTTCCACCTTGGCCAATTGAAGTCTTACTTTGTGTACAGGGATATATGTGTGTGTGTGTATATATCCATATCAGAAATGTTCTACTCAGAGATGTTTGTCTTCATTTTGTCTGAAGTTCAAAGCAATGCTGGCTTCTGGGTTTGGATTGTGAACAAATGAATTGGGTTTTGCTTCTAGTAAATAATTCCTGGAACAGGGCTCTACACAACAAGATTGCATTGCCTGCATTGTCTTTTCTTTTTATTGACTTATTTCATTATGGATGAGGACATGTTGCACCTTTGTTAACCAGGCTGCTTGCTCTTGCTAAATATCACCTTCTGAAAGGGCTTTTGGGACTGAAAACAACCTGAAGCTCTGCTGAGATTTGTGACTGTCATCCTTCTGGCTAGAATTGCCCAGAGCTTGTGTAACAGTACGAGGAAGCATCAGTAATCGCTGTCAGCAGAATGGTCATTAAGCGCAGTCTGCAGTCAAGATTTCTGTGCCAGATGGCACCTCAGGAACACTAGACAGAGCATTTGAAGCTGCCAAAACTTGTTCTGTGCCCTTTTAACTTAGTGCTGGTGGAAAGATAAAGCAGGCTACCTCAGGATCTCAAATCCAAGCAGTAGCATTTCAGCCTCGGGCTCTTTTTTCAAAGACAAGAAGTCAATATATGTATTTATAGTATATATTGCCCATAATATTATATGATATGCAGCATTAATTAGTTTCCTACAACTGATTTTTTGCAATACTGTAGTTAAAAGTGGGATTTTTCTGTTTTTTTGTGCTATATTAGGATCGTTTAATCAATATTTCTGACACAAACATTTTTTGTTTCAAAACTTTGTTTTTTTTTCTGTATCTGGAAATTGTGAATGGCATGAATTTACAACCTAATCTTCAATCATGAGGATGTTAGTTATTTCAGAAGCCTTTATTATACACATAATTATCATGCTTTATAGATTCTATATTACCTGTTTAAATAAGGGTCTTTTCTGGAAAATTATTTTTGAATTAGAATATAAATTTCTTTTTGTACACTATAGCAGAAGTTTTATTTATTATCATCCTGAAATACATTATGAAAGCAGCCAGTGAATAAAAATATTTTGGAAAATATTAATTTTGACTTTGTCTACTTATAAATTCCTCCCAATACAAGCTGCATAATTTTTCCTTAAGAAAAGAGTTTGTTAGAAAAGTATTAGATATCATAATAAAAAGCATGAAAATTTTGTGAGTTTTGAAAATAAATCTCAGAAATTTTCTTATTGATACTTTACAAAATATATTTAGAGTGTAGTAACTTGGATAATTTTAACTCTGATCAGGTTAATTTATTCAACCTGGACCACACAAAATGGGACATCCACTGTCCAAATGATGACTCATTCCATTTCATCCTGAAGAATAATATGAAGTTTTGAGGGGATACTTACAGAGGGATAGATGGCTGTGAAGATCCAGGCTTTTATGAATTCTTTCAACTTTTACTTCCACGTCCTTATTTTAAATGCCTCAACAATAATAACGAGCTGATGCATGCCTGACTTCAGAGAGGTGCATAGTGTTAAAGCACTAGTGGTACTACTGTGTTCACACCACATAATTTACAAACAAAACCAGACTCTGAGAAAAGTACAACTTTCACGTGAACTAACCTTGCCCTTACCAGGGATTCTGAGGGTCTCAGAAGAAAGAATGGAAGAATGGATTGTTCTCCAACAGTCTAGCATGTAGAACAGTGGTGTGTGGCAAAAGAGTTACTCTAACTAGA
>LOEQ01011273.1:27410-38341 GCA_001685075.1 Bramus lutescens
GACATCCTTACGGTCATTTTACCCTCTTCCTTTCCTCTTTTTTATTTTGACCTCCGTCTTCCTTCTTAATTAAAGAGCCACCATTTTTACCATTTTACCCCTTCAAATTAGTTGTGCCCTATTCCCCTCTCTATGACTCCTTCCATCATGGTCCTTTTTTACTTTTCTGTTTTCAAAAGTTACTCTGGGTTGTGCAAATCCACATTTGAAAGTTTGGAAGTAAGAACTACAGTTGAAAGCACACATGAGAGGTTTGTGCTTAGGAGTCTGAAATCCCTCATTATGATCTTTTCTAACTACCCATTTGCCCGAAAATTTCATGATTTCACTTATATTTACAGATGAATATTCCATAGGATATATGTATCATATTTCCATTCTTCAGTTGAAAGACTTTTAGGTTGTTTATTTTTCTTGACTATTATGTAAACATTGCTGAGCAATTGTCTGTGGTGTAAGATGTCAAGTCCTTTGGGCATATTCTGAGAAGTGTCATAGATGACTCATACAGTAGATTTATTTAGAGCTTTTTGTGGGCTTTCCACACTGACTTCCATAGTGGCTGACCCAGCTTGCAATCCCACCAATGGTGAATGAAAGTTACCTTTCCACTATATCCTCTCCAGCATTTGTAATCAGTTACTTTGTTGATCTTTGCTGTCCTGAGTGGGATAAGTTAAAATCTCAACATTGCCTTAATTTATATTTCCCTAGATGCTAGGGGCAATTGACATTATTTGAGACATTCCTTGGCCATTTTTATTTTATCATTTGAGAATCTCTGCTGAAATCGCTAGCCCATATTTTTGAATGGATTGTTTGCTTTTTTTTTCTGATTTGTTGATTTTTTGAGTTCTTATATATTTGAGATATAAATGATATTGATGTCTGTTCATGAGTGCGTTGCTCATTTGTTGATTTTTTATTGGTCTATGGTTGATAAAGACTCTCTTATATTCTGTATGTTGTCTTTGCCCAACTTAGGCATTCTGATGCTCAGGTGGGTATGTATATGTTGGCTTATGGTTGCCCTACTCTGTGTTTCTGGATAGAGTGTTATGTGCAAGACGTCTTTGTGATTTGATGAGGCTCAATAGTAGAAGATTCCTATGTGTAACATTTAGTGTCACCCCCTGAAATTGTTCACATTTGAAGAGGCTTTGACTTCCTGTTTTGTGGTTGTCCAGCTTTCACAACTATTCTTCTCTGCTGCCTCATCACCTTCTGGTGCCCCCACCATTTATGATTATAAAACAGAAATTTGACAATATGTCTGTGCAGAGTCCGTGAGAGTTAAAGTCACCTAAATCCTTCTGACTTAAGCTTGAGTTCATTTGGACAACATGATGTTTAAACATTTGAGAATGGCAACAAAGGTAATTCAAGTTTCAGTTGTTGTCAGAAGTTTGTAACTTTCGGAGCAGAAAGGCTGTGCAGGACAGCATGGCACCTTGATTGACAGCAGGCACTATTTACACCAGCGCCATGCTCAAGGTAGTTTTGCTGAAATTCGTATTTTTGTTCCTGGAATGCAGGTAAAATAAACGATGACAACAAAGAGGGAATTGCAGTGAGAACCAGATTTTGGTACTGTTTTTCTGTAACACGGTAATTCCCCCTTAATTGTGGTGTTTGTGATTCTCTGGAGGAAAAGGGAACCAGAGAACGTGTCAAGCTGAGTAACTTTTCTCAAATAAATAGCCAGTGCTATCCATCTCTCCCGTCACGATGAGCTGCCAGAGAATACTAACGGCTGAAAGCCCCGCATCAGTGATCTTCATCAGGCGAGTGTATTATCCCGAGTGCAGAGCTGCGAGGTCTTGCTTCTCCCTACACGCTTCTGCTTCCACTTTCTCTAGCCCACAACTTTCATTTTAACCTTTGAGTCATTAATCAAGGCAGTGACCTTGACTATGAAAATCTAAATTTGGTGGGTAAATGAAATGGAAATCTGCAGAGACACAGCTCCCAGAAGCCGGAGACGATGTGATTTTAGGAGGTTATCTGTCTGAGCAGAAGGTAGCCTTGGAGGAAGGCTAGCTAGTCCACTGTAAGGAGGAAGTGTCAAGCACCTGTAGAGGAAACAGTCTCATGCTACACCCAAGGGTAGGATATAGAAAATTAGTATTAGTTGTAAATTCATTTTATTATCTCAGTTTTAAGAATGACTGATTGTAATGATCCCCACAAGAGATTTTACATCACAATGTGAAATGACACCCTGCTTTTCCCATCTCTCCTCATTCTGGTAGCAGGTTTCTGCTGTGTGCAGTGCAGTGATAAGGTTCAGATAGATGTAGATTTTAATTCCTGAGAGGCCCAAGTGATTCAGGCCAGTGACAGGGACTTTCCAGGGGACCCTGGGAGCACTCTCCACCTGAACCGCTGTCATTCGGCAAATTCTCCCAAAAGAGTTAATGACTATGAAAGAGGCTATTTGCTGGGCAAACACACTTCTTGTAACTTCGTGGCCTATCTATCATTCAACATGCCACCTGCCATAATAAATCTGCCTCGTAAGGAAACCCTGAGCAACGAGTCACGTTGGCTAGTTTTTAATCTGTCTATATTTCAAATTAATTTCAACATATCTCTTGTCCAAAATCCTTACCTTAGAAGTCTTCTCTAAAGACTGCCAGAGGTAGCATGCACAGAAGTGCCCCCACAATGTCAGACATGGGAGCATGTGACCCTACCTGTGATTTGGAAGGCTGTAGAACATTCACCTATCCTCAGTGATAGCTTCTATAGCATTCCCAGGTGACACAGCATACTTGACTTCATCAGAACTGTCCCATTGTACAGAGAGTTCTAAATGCTCCAGGTTATGACATTGTGTTTTTGAGTGAAATTTATAGCATCATTAGTAGGATGCATGGAACAGAACTCCTTCTCCAATTATCAAAGATATGCCCATAGAAGTCCATTGTTAGAAAACTCAAGGTTGAAGAGATTGTATGCATTAGGGGAGAATGCTATTTAGAAAACCATGGGTAAGACAGAAACTCACAACTCCTTTAAAAATAGTTTGATGTTCATTGCATTGACAATGGCACACTAAATAGAAGCTATCAGTAGCAATCCACATTCCTAAGACTCGTGCTATTGGATATTAGAAATTAAACACAGCTTTACTGTCATTTGTTCTCTGTGTCATCTACCTGGAGAACTCATGGAAACAATGGCTTATTTAATACATTGATGGGGTGCTTCATTGTGTGTGCCATCCTTGAGGCCTTTCTCATAATGTTCTCCACTATATATAAACGTCAAATGCCACAATGAGCACTAGTGTCCAAACCGGTGTTCAAAATTCTAGTTTCATTTTTCAGATCTGCCCCTAAGTCTTTCACTTTTTACTATGGCAGATTCCCATTTTATCTTTCTAACAATTGTGACTTGACTTAAAATGTCAATTTCTTCACCTCCATGCTAACACTCTCTCTTTTTTTTGTTTTACTTTGTTATTGGTAGTCATTGTCCCAATATGTATGGAAAAATAAGTCCATAAAATCACTATCAAAACCAATGTGACAAATGTTTTATTTTGTTTTTGTAGAAAACTTTAGTTTTAGGTCTTACATTTCTAGCATCGTGTGTGTGTGTGTGTGTGTGTGTGTGTGCATGTGTGTGCAATCATATATATCTTCACCGTATATACATACCATACACACATACCTACACATACACACACATAAACAGAGAGAGAGAGAGAGAGAGAGAGAGAGAGAGAGAGAGAGAGCCTTTCTCTCTCAAACACACACAAATCCATGCATGGTATAATGAAAAAACCCACATTAATCCTCTTGAGTGTGATTTTTCCCAGTTCTTTTTCAGAACCCATTGTTGACAAGACCATTTTTTTCTCATTGTGTGGCGCTGATACCCATATGTAATAATATATATGTGCTGATGAGATTTTTGTTCTATCTCATTTGCTTAGATATTGTTTTTATGATCATGGATACTACTTTATTCTGAGTAGCACCGTAATATACTATGAAATTAGTAAAAGTGCAGCTTCCTTATTTGCTGTCGCTTTCTCAAAGCAAAATTTATAATTTAGATTCCTTTGAGAATCACCTAAATTTTAGGTTTCAAAAAAGCACAATGCAAACTATATTACAAGGAATTTCATTAGCTGAAATGTCATTCACTTTGAATACTGTGGCTACTTATAGAGAACTAAATTTCCAAGTCATAAGCTATCATCCATTTATTTATGTCCTTTTTAATTTTTATCATTGTAGCTCTCAGTTTGAGTCCATGTCTACTTTGTTACAGTTATTCTAAAGAATTTATTTTTTGATACTGTATTAAAGGATCGCTTTCTTAATTGCTCCTTAAATATTTTTTATTCTATGAAGCTGTTGAATATATCTAATAATATACCTAATGCTCTTTCTGTGTCAACTGAGATGATGGCCATGTGACTTTTGCTCTCAGTTGTGTTCATCGGGTGTAGTAACTGATTTTTTTCATACACTCACACACACACACACACACACACACAATTCCAAATCCCACTCTGTTAGGATGTATAATAATTTTGAGCTGTGGGGTTTTGCATTGATATTCATTAGGGATACTTGTCATTTTCTCTTCTTAGGGCTTCTTTGGTTAGCTTTGAGAGTTGGATAAGGCTGTCTTCATATGGCTGGTTTGGGCTTGGTGTTAATTCTCTTTCAATTCTTTAATGAAGTCATAAGATACTGGCACCCTTTATTTGTGAGCAGCTACTGACTACAGACAAAGTCAATTCTCTTTATGCTGGTGAATCTAATTGGAGGTTTGCTTTTTTCCTGATTCAATCTTACTGTTTCTTTTCTTTGGGCACACGTAGACTAGTTTCTTTTAGTGTTTAATCAATATTTTTTCTTCTAGCTCTTTATGAAAAGTTCATTAAGTTTACATAGGTGAGAAAGAATTCCATTAAAAACTACATCAAAGCATGTCTTCTAGTATAAAATGCTAGGTGAACTTTGATTTTAATGATGAAGTGGAAAAAATTCAAACATTCTAACTGTTGGCAATAGGTAAAATTGTAATTATTTCTTTTCATTTAATGGGGCAAAAAATACCCATGCATAATAGTACCATAAACTTAACATGACTTTCCTACTCAAGACTGCAAAGTCATTTGGCAATGCATAGGTTTAATAAAATTGTAACCCACTATTTTTATCTTTTATCACCTACCCCCACACTCCAGGTCAAAATTTAGTTATCTTTTCAAACTGTATTCCTCAAACACAAACCCTCTGAAGACCAGCATAATCTTTTTACTGTAATTTTTGAATTGTCATCTTAAATTATGTGTATTTTATGTAGAAATATCAAGTAAATGCGAGCACAAATTATACAGATGTATGTGACTCTCATTTACTTTTCACAATCTGCTTAAGACTTAATTGTCATGAGATGCACATGGCTAATCTGTCTGCACCCAGGTACTTTCACAGTTTCATAATGTACAACCATGCATCACCTGACCACTCCGCTGCACACAAATGCATCTTCAAAACTGCCTCCTGCAATTGCCACAGACAACATCTTTTATCTCCGTTCTTTGTCTGTAATAATTGGTGTTGACCAGTCCCTATTTCTCCAGTCCCAGATTCGAATACTTTTTAAAATTTAAAAATGACATGGTTAATAAAGGAGCCAGAGCAATGGACAAAGCCCTCGACTTCTCTAAGTAAATGCGGAGATGTGGATACACTGTTTAAAACTTAAAGGCTGATTTGAGTCACAAATTTATTATTGAGTCTAGAACTCTTTGCTTCCAGTGTCTTTCCAATAAAAATCCTTACAGCGAGCATTCAGGGATGTGGTGATTGTCAATGGGGAAAAAATCCAACCATGACACACAACAATTCCCAGATCTCAGATCTCCCATGTACTCTATGCTATTCCTTCATTCTCCTTCCCTTTTTGTATCCACATGGGCTCTGCTTTACATTGCATATTCCCCATGCACTGTGATAGGATATCCACAGATAGGATGCACAGCTGCCCAGCTTCCACATTTGTACATGATTTTGTATTGCACACATAAGCGTAAGCAGAGTTGCTTGCTTATGTGTCTTCACAAGGGCTGGTTGTCTGATCTCCCTGATTGGAATTGAAGGGAGATTAACAGAGATGTTGGATACAATGAATCAGTTAGATAAACATGACTTCTTTACAACGTTTATCTTTTTCCTGGCTAGACTGTGAATTTTTAAAGAAACCAAGGCTTTTTCCATTTCTCAAAATCTTGTTCCCCAAACTGTATTCCTTTTACTCAGTCTTTCATAAGAGCCACTAGAACACCTTCTCCACACAAAAGTTACCCGACAGGGCATTCTTTTCTTACTAATCAAGAAACTGATTTAGCTATATTTGTCAAAAGCCAATAAATATCCAGCCTAGAGGATCTACCTTATTATGTCTTTATTTGCTGCAGAACAGGGCTTTCCTGAGATGTCCAAGAACAAAACACTCACTCTTGCTTAAATGGTGAAAAGAAGCATTTACAGTTTATCATTTCTCTTCTTTTCAATGCTAATTTATAGACCCAATCGTTATCATATGTCTGTACTCATGACTAACGATTTCCTTGGTATCCTTTAATGTGGTGTTGGAAAGTAGATAAGGCATTGATTTTCTTGTTTCACGAGAAAAGGCCCACAGTGATCTTTCACAGCAGACATGCAGATGGCACTGTAGACGGAATGAAGCAGACACAATGACTGTGTTTCTTCTCCACCCTTGGAGTCAGCCTGTGCCTTTTGGTTTGCCTTCCACATCTTACCCAATCCATTTGTAACTTACTACGTAGGGTTCAGTAAGTTAACTTTGGTTTGTTCGCCCCTTCCCCTGGGTGATGCCACCTAGACAGCTCTGATTACCAGGACAACTTAGCACTATGGCTGGTGCTGACTCTGTTCTCATTCCTCCTCACAAGGAGCTTCTAAGCTTCACCGGTGTCACAAATTTAGCTCACTAGGTGACAGAGGGGCTGGGATCTCATTTTAAGCATTCATTTATGTCATTCTGTCACCAGGATTAGAAAGGAAGGTTGTGAATCATCCTGAAGTCTAGGAGGAATTTTATTTTTCATTGGACCCATTTTCAGCTAGATCTGACACAAGGTCACAGAGGTTGATTCATGGGCCAGGCTTACATTCAACTATTGTCCTCATTTTTTTCTGCACACACACACACACACACACACACACACACACACAGGCATGCCTTCTACCAGAAGTCATTTCTTTCTCCTGTCTAAAATTTAATTCACTTTAGTTATAAAATCTTCAAGGCAGATATTTGGCTGATAATGCCTGTTGACAGAGGTTTCTGACCCACCTGCTCCCGCAGCCATTTAGTCCCAAAGAAATACACACAGAGATCTACATTAACTAAAAACTGCTTGGCCTATTAGCTCTTATTAACTAATTTCTCCATGTTAACCCATAATTCTTGTCTATGTTAGCCACGAGGGTTGGTACCTTTCATCAGTGAGGCATTCTCGTCTTGCTTGCTCTGTGTCTGAGTGATGACTGTGTCAACTCCAGACGTAGAGTATATGCCTAAGAATGGTGTAGCTGGATTAGTGTCTATGCTGTTGATCTTCTGTTCAGAAAACCCCTTTTTATGTCTTTATGTTCAAGCCTATTCCCTACATTCTGTTCTATCATATTAAGGGTAGCTGGTCCTACATTGGAGATCTTTTTTTGCCATTTGGTGTTGAACTTTGTACAGGGTGATAGATAAAATACTATTTTCATTCTTCTACATTCAGCTATCAAGTTTGATATTTATGGAATAAATTTATTTATTTATTTATTTATTTATTTGCTTGTTTGTTTGTTTGTTTATTTATGGAAGAGTCATCCTTTTTCCAGAGTATAATTTTGGCCTTTGTTTTTGTCAAGAATCTGTTTTTATCCATATGTTTGTAGAATTAAGTCTGGGTCTTCAGTTCAATTCGCTTGATCAACATGTCTGTTTTTAGGCCCTTATTATGCTATCTTTATTACTACATCTCTGTAATACAGGCTAAAATCTTGGATTTTGATATCTCCAGCAACTCTCTAATTATTCAGGATTGTTTTTGTGATCCTGTTTTTGTGTAGTGAGTATATGTGTGTGTGTGTGTGTGTGTGTTAATATGAAGTTTAAGAATTTTATCAGTTTCTGTGAAGAGTTATGTGGAAATTTTGATATGAGTTGTATTGGATTTGTAGATTGATTTTGATCAATTGGCCAAATTCACAGTATTAATCCTACCAATTCCTGAGTAAGGAATTCTTTCCATCCTCTGGTGTACTTTACAGTTTCTTTCTTCTTAAAGTTGTTATCACACAGCTCTTTAACTTGTTTGGTTAGAGTTAATGCAAGGGTTGTGTTTTTCTCCTTTTTTCCTCAGTTATAAAAGGTATTACTTTTCTGATTTCTTCCTCAGTGTGGTTGTCACTTACATAGAGTAAAGCTACTGAACCCTGTGCTGGGGCAGAATGATTTCTTCCTCGCCCTCTGGTATCTTTGTCTTTGAATGGTAGGCTCTCTCTACTGTCAAGAGCTACCATACTGCTTTTGTCTTGACCTTCTGCAGTGCTCGTGAAAGCCTTGAGGCCCACCCTGGTGGAGGCTGAGGGTGTTGTCAGTCCTGTTTCTAACACTTGGGCTCTGTTTGCTGTTGGTGCTGTGGTGAGCAGACTGTGTAAAGCATTGTGTGAACTTTGCTCTTGGGAGTTGCAGATGTGAGAGAAAGGAGTAAATATTGTAAGGTGCACACTTTATAGAGTAGGACATTGGCCTCATGCTAGTTGCAAGTCTGGCGAGTGAGCATTGGATGGGTCTGGGTTTCCCAACTCTCTTCTGAAAAATCAATCCTTCTAGCAGGCAGTGACCTGGATTTGGGGCCTAGCTTCTCCATGAATGCCATATATCCTGAAGGTTTACTATACTACAGACCTCCCTGCAATCCCAACAGACAGAGACTGAAGTATGTGTACCACAGCTGCCTCTGATGACTCTAGGTAGCCTCAATCCTTCGGAACACACTTTCCTGAGCCCATCAATGCTCAATGGTAACCCTCTGTAGCAGGAGTATATTTTATTCTAGAGAGAAAGGGAGTCCCGAAACAGCTGGCAAATCCAAAGAAGGCTGAAATTACAAATTACTCATGGCCTAGGAAGCTGTGAGGAAAGGTAACAACACATGATCCTTCCCAGGCACAGAATTTGGTATTTTCTTTCACTATAGACCTACAGCAGTTTATGCCAATTGAACGAGCTCACACCCAGGAATACACTTTGCCTAATTCCACTTTCTGATGCAAGATCTGGCCCCAAATCATGCTTCCATCATGTTACCTCTCTACTTGGGACATTCCACGACCTCTTTTACAAGTTTAAGTCTTTGATCTTTCTCTTGAGCCCAGAAACTCAACAGTCAGAACTTTCCCAACCAACCTGCTCACTTCATTGTTTCTTCTTAATCAAAGAACAACTATTGTGAACCACACTGATCTTTAGTAATTAGTTTTGGACATTCTGATCCCTACTTGGGTTGCATAATAACACTGTTAAATGTGAGTACTTCCGAGGTTTACATGTTTCACAGTAACAATGTGTTTTTATTGTCTATCATAGACACCAAGGAAATCAAGCTCCAAAATTTTTTTGAACATAGTACCATTTGACTTTTCTCATAGTCCATGTTTTTTAAAAATATATTCTATACCAGGTGGAGGAGTGCCAATAGCCACCCAGAATAGATCCATTGAAGTGTGACAGGTAAGCTTCCAGTGTGCTTCAAGGCAGTTGGCTCAGTTGCCAGATAGCTAAAGTTACAGAAAAGTCTCTTCTTGTGGTCAGTCTTTCTTTGGAATGTCAGCTCCCAAGTAATGATGACATGGAGATATTTTATTCAGTATGAAAGCTTGGCCTTAGCTTAGGTTTATTCCCTGCTAGCAATTATAAGCTAAATTAACCCATTTATATTAATCTATGTTCTACCATGTGGTGTTACCTCTCCTTCATACTGTATGTTTGTTTCAAATCTACCACCTCAGAATCTTCTTAGAATTTCTGCCTCTGCCCAGAAGTCCTGCCTATCCTTTCCTGCCTAGTTATTGGCCATGCAGGCCTTTACTAAACCAATCAGAAGGTGACTTAGGCAGGTGGGGTAAAATAGAGACACATCTTCACAGTGTGATCAAATATCCTGTAACATATTGCTGAACATCATGCTTTCTGGTTAGAAGTCCTAGGCTAATTTTTCTTGTCCTGGTTAGATTTTTCAACTTGACACAAGCTAGGGTCTTTTTGGATGAGGAACTTATATTGAGAAAATGCCTCTATCAGATTGGCCCATATGCTAATCTCTAGGGCATTTTCTTGATTGTTGATCAGCAAACGAGGGCCCAGCCCATTATGAGTTTTGGGTTATCTGAAAAACAAAACAAAACAAAAACAGACTAGTGAGCAGTCTTACCACAAACTCTGCTTCCATTCATGCCTCTGGGTTCTTTCCTGGACCTCCTGACCTGGGCTCCCCTGAGGATACACTGTTGAGTATATGCCAAAACAAACCACTTCAGATCAGTGTTTCATCATAGCAGCAAAAAACTAAATAATGAACCCCTTAATAATAAAGAATTGTCATCATAACTTTCTTAGTTCAGTTTTGAAATAGCTGAAGGCTCTATCGTTTTCTCATGAAATATGATCTTATATCTATAATGCACCCATTTAACTAGACACAGTTAATAACAATGGAGATATCATGGATTCAGAGTATACTGTGTGGTGGTGTGGGCCTGCTAATGACTTCTCATGTTTTATCTTTTTTTTTTTTTGATTTTCGAGATAGGGTTTCTTTATAGTTTTTGGTGCCTGTCCTGGAACTAGCTCTTGTAGACCAGGCTGGCCTCAAA